>JABXWE010022112.1:0-14347 GCA_014611495.1 Limonius californicus | reverse complement strand
AATTTATCATTTTTAACAGTACTTCCAGAAGAGCAACTAGAGCGTCAACTCAATATTAATCTTTACATAATCAAGTGGCAGTCAGTCACTTATCGGCAGATACGTGCAACATTAAAGTTCTCGTTATTGTTTCCATGAAATTCTGTTTTAAAGGTATGAACTTTAACACTCTCGTACAAGAAAACTAAGCTCCAAATACCCACTTTTTTTTTAGATTTGTATTAAGCATTCATAAAGGAAAAATTCTACCTGAAGCTTTTAAGGCATTTAAAGGACACCCTGTATGTTAAAACTACACTTGTTGGTGTGTCATCCCCTAAAGTCTAAAATATCATTCTTCTCATCCTAGTTATAGAAATGCTGTTGAAATCATCCCATAGCTTTTTTATTCCCTAAAATATACTCTCCAAATCTTTAAATTGTAACAAAAATATCATTTTTTGCACCATATTTTGACAAGTGGGCCTAACACTACTGCCAATGCTATTTCATCCTCTGCAATGTAGTTACCAATCAATAGATTGTACTTACATCAAATCACGATTCTATTTTAGAAGGTGTAAAGCCGCTAAACAGTTGTCCACTTTGCGTTGTTGTGTGAGTTACTTCAAACGATTGAAATCGGTGAAATTAAATTGCCGACATAGCATTGGTAAGTACCGCACAATTCCATCGTTGTGTAGTTGAGTTTTGAAATAAAACTTTTAATATGTCGCTTGCTATCAAAAAAAAGGAACATGTTAATTATTTTTTGCATTAGTTTGTTGGAATTCATGATAATTACTAATATTATATTTATTTATCAATAATATTGCGAGTAGTAGAAAACTAAAATGCTAAAACATATTTAGTCGATTGTCGTTTATCATAAGAGTTGAATAGCCTGTACAACATTTGTTCAACCTAATATAATATTTTATTTCTAATGTTGCTTGACAAAAGTAATTTGTTGTGACTAAAATTGTCTATTTTATTTTCTAACTCGTAGTTGTAATTTCTCCGCCGTTTTATCCTGTAGTTAATATCAATTCATTCTTTAAATTTGAAGGAAAAACTTTGGAGAAAACGAGTTTAAAAGTACAAATTTTATTCTATACTTTTGCCAGCCAGAACCGTCGCCCTTTTTGTACAAAAATTACTGTTCTGTAAGCAGAAGTTGTAGTCTGATGCATGTCAAAGAAGTGTATTATTACCTCCTGCTTTTCTATATTTTCAAATTCATATTCTATTTGCGTAATACGTAGTTGATTTACGTGTTCTTTGTACTTCTCGCAGAACATTCGATCGCGTCCGGAGCTGCAAAGTTAAGTTCCACCAATTTTCACAATTCACCGGAGAAATTGCCGAAATAAAATTCGTAAATGAGATTTCGGCGTGGTTCTCGAAGCCGTTTCAGATTTATAGTTAAGAAATTATAATATATAATCTGTTAAAGGTGAAGCTGCGCATGTTACAACTACAAGAACATTTGGCTGTCAGTGACTTAACAAATGTCCCGAGAAATCTCCTTGTTCTTTAAATGCTTTCTTTGACTTTAACCACGTTGACTTGTACTTTAAATATTGGTGTATTTGTTTATTTTTTAGTTGGCACCGTTTCTGAGGATTATTTGGGTCTTAATTCTTATGTTTTCTATTATAAATTTTCATTAAAGAAGATCCAGCTGGCTTTAGAGGATATCGTGTTGGATTGTGGTCTTAACACGAAGTTAATCGCTACGTAGATTTAATATTGTAGATGTTAATGGTAATAATAATATTTAAAACCATTAATTTTAGGCACGCAAGGAAATAAGGTTGGATTGAAGCCGCGTTTCCAGTACAAACACGCATCATAGTAGAGGCTGTAATTTTTATTCTTAAACCACCACATTTCTAGTTGAGTTTTAAGTTAAATACACGACGTTCCTGACTCAGTAATTGATATCACTGAACTATTAGCGTGTTTAGACAGACATGCAACGTTTATTACTATAATTTCTGACTAATTAGACATTAGGATGATACCACGCGCTGTCGTTCTTCGCTGACTTCCTGCCACTTGCTATACTTAATTTCTTTACAGAAACGTTCCAAAAACGAACGACAAGGAGAATAAATAATATTACTGCTAAAAATATTGTAGAACACGAGCGAACACGCAATATTTTAAAGCGCCAAATATTAAGGATGAACACCTTAACAGCAGAGTATATTTTATGTGAAGAACTTACATTTAACATGCAAACTGAAATTAGCATAAAACAAACAAGTAAATCAAGGTTGGCTGGGACAAGTCGGTAAACGTTTTGGTCAAATATTCGAATAAATTAACCAAGTTTGGCTCATCCTATTAAACTAAGATTGACTTTGCCGCATCTTAATTGATCTCGAGATAAACACGATTACTAGTAAATTGATAAAAGTTTTAATTTACGTGGCCACACAAGGACAACGTTTTATGACTCTTTTATTAACTTGCAAAATAAAATCTTATTGCGTTCGCGTGGGATTCTCCAAAGTGGGGTTTATTTCCTGTGTAATGTCCTAATTGCAACGAACAAAACCCTTTTGTGAAGCAACTTGTATCATATTTACACGCAGAATTAATTACTTACAATGAGAAAATTTTATCAATTTATAAGCAAAGTTACTTTATCACAATTACGGTAACTTTCTCGGCGGGACAGTTCTGCCCTAATAAGAACGTCGTTAAATGACAAACACTCAAAACTTTCCGGATACGCGAAAGAAAGTATGTAAAGCAGACGTATAACGATGAATATTTTTCCACTTGAAGTATTTTTCAAAATGCAATCTCTCTCGGCAATTCAATTAAATAAGGCAATGAAAATTCTCTAAAACCACTTAGGGGCTTTCATCGTTACTCTCGATACTGAAACCTCTGAGCAAATTAGCAATTATTTTCAATTTATTAGTATCCGCAGTTGATAGAAATTGGAATCTCTTGCCTACAAGTTTACTACATTAAAATACCTTGAAAATCTAAAGCATTTGTCGGGCAGGTTTAAATAGAATGCGGTGTAAAAACTAAAAGAATTTAACACCTCCTTACTGCAGAGCGGATGCTGCGTACCGAAATTACTTATTTATTACCACGATGACAAGAATATGTTATTGTGAATGGGCTCGTGCTTGATGGTTTAATTGTTATTGCAGCGTTAATATGTTGTGGTTTCTAAATGTACAAACTCAATTTTGTAAGGAGTTCCCCTTTATATCTGTCCTGCAAATGGGATTCTTTATAACGCTAGAAATAACTAGAATTTGAAGAAAAATGGAAAAGTAGCACGATATTATAAAAAATTAATTTGCGTGATTAACACGAACCTCATTTATTACTGCAACCGATTTTAACATTCACTTCTCTTTAAAAGGATTTTGTTAAGAAATTATTTTTTTACGTGGAAACCATATCAAAATTAATTAGTTATTCTGGAAATGGAAAACAGAAACGAAATGAAATCCACAATTTACTAGAGAAAAGATATTTAACAGGAAGGATTATAAAAACTGAAGGTAATCTTAGATTTTTGGCTTTATCTTAGGTCTTTCTACTAGGTTCCGGAGGCACTGCAGTCTAAAACGCTTATTGTGATCACCTTGGTTATTTAATCCATCCAATATGTGATTTTGGTACCCGGTAGCATAGGTTACATCAGGTCTCTTACAGGGTGTCTGCTGAAGTCATTTGGTTCCATGCGTGGTTGCCCGAATATACGGTTTTATGCACAGAACGTGCATTGCTGCTTCTGGTTCCTCACTGCCATCGTCAGCTCTTTTTGTACAAGATAAATTTTTTTATATAAATGCTTTGTTGATGTTGATGATGATGATGATTAGTCCAGCTGGTCTGTTGGCCCAGTATATTTTATGTTAGCTACAAGTTTATTTCCTTACATAGCTACGGATTGCATTTATGGACGGCCCAGACCTTGCTGCACCAGTTCATCGGATATCTCCTTACCTTCGATCCCACAGTGACCTGCTACCCGTAACAGTCTCCTTCAGTTCTTCATAGCATTTTTGGATTAGTCTGAATAAGGTTTCTATGATTATTGGAGTTTGTTTATATGGGGAAGGTTGTTACCGCCCTTTGACACTGCTGCCTCTTGGGCCTATTGGGCCTATTATGCATTCCCTTCTGTCGCTAGTCGCTGTCAAGTAGATCCGTCCCCTTTATCAGGTCTAGGAGTTGGTTGATCAGACTGGCTTGCGGTTGTATCTCGTTGGGATTAGTGCCCTCAAAGATGTGGTATCTTCTACGAGCTAAGGCTTCGCATTGTAATAATATGTCGGAGGCTGTTTCCTCTTTCTCTCCATACAGCTTGCATATAGGATCTTCGTTAAATAGCCCTATGTTCTAAGGGGGTTCCGTGAAGTACCAGTCCCCAGTTAAGAGTCCTGTCACTACTCCAATTTGAGTCCTACTGAATTGTAGCACTGTTTTGGTAAGCTTGTGGGGTGGTTACCCATCATTGCTTTGCTTTGTCTTTGTCGAGGTAAGAGGGGTTCTAGATTTCAGTATGAGTATGCAGTGTATAGAAATTTTGTCTTGCATCCCACGACACACAATTTCCCAATCCGGTTTCGTACCGTAAGATGTTCATGCTAAAACCTTCACTACATTTTCTATCGTTCGGATTCGACGTTAAACTGTAGATATTTCTACCTTAGAGCTGAGGAGAAACACGTGGTCGATGCTGAACAGTGGGCAAAGAAGGCCATTAATAAATGTGTAAGCAGGCAAGCCTTTGCATCTGGCCTAGCCTTAGTTTGCTGGTTTCTAGTTTAACTTTGGGCCATCACACCAGGACAGGTCTAACTATCACCAAGTTAATTGCTGCTTTTTGATAATTTTCTTAATTTGTTGATCCCAGGTAAGTCTAAAATAACTCCTAAATATTTACCTCTCTCGACAGATTGATTTCTTTGTCGCCAAAGTATGGAAGCCTCAATTCATCTACATTCTACGTTCGCGTAAATGATATTAAGATAGTTATATAGGAACTGACGTTTAAGTCTTATCTTTTTCTACACCTACATTTAGGACCCTTTGCATTCGGTTCGTGGCTGTGTTAACAAGTTTCCCTAGGATGACTAAGTCATTCGTGTATCCTAGGGATGAGAATCCTTCCTATTGTCCACTAGCAGCCCATTCATGACTTGCATCCACAGGAGGGGGGAAAGAACTCCTCTCTGCGGGCGGCCTTTGCTCCTCTGACTACTAATTTCATTAACGAGATATAAACCACTCTAAATTTTAGTACGCAGTCTATTCACTTGTAGCAGATCACCTCTAGCCAGCAAGTTACTTGTAGCTGTAGTGATAGAGTTAAATGATGTATTATCAGAATCTCCACCTAGGATTTCTTTGTTGTCCACCGCTTTCTCCGCCCTGTTGGTGAGATGATGGCTTTTCTACTAATAGATCTTCTCTGTAGACAAACTGGTTTTAGCGTAGTGGGCGAGTTACTAGCACGCCCTAATTTGTATATCAGATTGCTTTTCCTGTCGGAATTACAATGGTATGAATTCTTGTGATGGATAATATGTAAACTACAATGCGCAAAAATTTTGTTTAATCAGCGAGCTTGGTATACCACAACATGTAAGAAAGAACTATTTGCTTTGTAGATGCACAATATCTGTTTAATGTATATTCATGTTCAGTGAGCATGCTGTTTGAAACAAATCCTAGAGTTTACACATAAATAACAACAAAGAGGGTTTCCGCATTTAGACCTCACAGTTGCCAAAGCCAGATTGCAAAATGGTGTGTGGTGGGTTGTAGCACTACGTGTTTTAAGCCTAATGTGGCCCTGTTATCGCAGGTAAAAACATTTTTACGATAACTAAACTATGAATTTTTAGAACAGAATGTGTTTTTATCAATCCAAAACACAACAAAAATGCATGCATATCACCACATTTGCTGTTCACAGCATTTAGGTGAAAAGCAAATAATTGATAATTTGAAAAAAACCGATTTGCTACTAAATCATACTTGATACTTCTGCACCATTTATTAGCATTGCAGTAACAATTTGGGAGGAATATTAAAAGCTGACATTTGGGATTCAAATGTCTCTGCTCTTAATCACAGCATGCACTGTTTACTAAATAGGCTAGAATACATAATTTCCTTTCAAAAGTTTACTGTGCTACAAATAGCTGCATCCAATTTATAACTGTATGGTTCGTATAGGTAAATACACTCCAGCACGACGCATTATTTACACATAGAGAGATATTAATGTGGGTATTTTATTGCAATGCATATGTGAACATGTATGCGGCTGCATATAACGTTTATCCTTCATAATTTTACATAAAGTACATTCGGATGCATCGCATGTGTTTAAATAGCGACTTCAAACGGAATTATTTACGTATGGGGAACGTTGTTGTATGCTGGATTACAATTATAAATAAAAATCTGGGAAATTAGTAGGAAAAAGTGTCCCAGTATTCAAATGACTACGTATTAGTGGAAACGAAGGAGCTTCCTTCCTTGCCTCTCTAGGCTCATTCCTAATTGCATTGTGCTATCAAGATACATGCAGTGATAAAAAAACAATGCCTCTTGTATAACAACCGCAGGAAAGTATTTCTGTATTATAAGTTATTGTTTTTACATTTTTAAATTTCGCATTTATTTGACACTTAAGGATTCTCTTTATGGTTTATTCTAAAGTAACGATTGAAACGGGTGAGTCTTAGTAAATCGATGTAGAGCGTTTCTTTAGATCTGTTCCAAGTGCAATTACATCTGTGAATTCCCAGAATTTTGTCTTAGTTAAACGAATAATACCTTTAAATTATTCAGTCAATAGGAATACGTATAAATAAATCGACCAATTATATGTTTCTACTGGGCCATAGGAATGCAGTATGGATGATGTAGTTCGCGGACAAATTTTGCTACTTCTAAACGCTTTAAATGGAATACAGTTTTTTTGAATTCGGTGATATCTATTTATTCAAAAATTATACACAAATAGTGTTTAATTATTTGTTAATATTGAAATGTCCAATTAGTGATGTAGTCTCGTACCGCATTACTTATCCATTACCGTAATAGCCTAGTGGTAATTGATTCAAATTTTTACATTTTTTTATTTGTTTCTGTGCTTTTGTTGTATGCTATGTTTGATCCAGTGCTTTTATGTAATATTTATAATAGTTGCTATAATGGATTTCTAAATATTTTCAGCCAATTATCGATGGTCTACCTGGTTATTGATTTGTACTTTGCTGTTCTAGCAAATGCTTTTGGACCTGTTTAGACAAAGACAACACATTGACGAATGCTGTCAAATTCGAATTCTATCAAATGGTTATTATCATTAGACGATAGTACTACAATTTTCTAGGATTTTTCTATCCCTTTAAAGATTGAAATATTTTTTCAGAAATCGTTTTGGTGCAATATTTTATATTTTCGAATATCCAGTAGATCGCCTGCTTAAATTAGCTCAATTAATAATTCGGTTTCTCCCAATGCTTCGTTATTTTAATAGTTTACAGAGCAGGTTATATTTGATCTAATTCCACTTTTGACATTTCTTTCACAAGTACTTTATTATTATTTAACTTCTTTAGCTTACCTTCGCACTTTTGTTAACTTTTGAACTTTATAATTGTTTGTAAAATGTTTTCGTCCATTCTATTATTTAGTCTTTAATAATAACATTTTCTGAACTCCCGTTTGGGCTCAAAGTATTTTTACATATTTTCTACTGTCATTTTTCACTTTGTGATGATTTTTACTAACTGTTCTAGTTTTACGAGTGCTCTTCTTTCTTCTATTAGTAATGTAAAAATGTGTGTGATTGTTCATTTATTTAAATAAGTTGAACCTTATATTTCTTATAGCAGATCTTTTTTTTAGATCGTCTTTTTTTGTGATTTTTGAATTTGACGTCTCTATACGTTTGCATTTTTTCAATCAGTTGATACATCTATAAAACGATTTCTCTTATCTCGAATTCAGTTTATTTTAAGTTGTGTTTATTCTAATTTCAGCTCCTTTTAGTCCCTTTTGAAAAGGTTTAGAACAGTAAAATTTTTCAATGTAGGTCCCTTTGATGATATTACACAATTTGAAAACGTACAACGTGTTATATCTTTGTAAATAAAATAGGCATTGAAATATTTTAGAACACATTTCTACATGTAGGGGAAATCATCATGACTCATAAGGTAACGTTCCCCTTCCAGCCCCGTAGGGTCTAGGTACCCAACAAAACATTGCAAATAGTAGCACCCACTTTGTGATACCTCATTCAGAAGCTCTTACAAAATGCTATTCAATAGTACCAAACATTTTTTCCCTGACTCGTTTCAGTAAAACAGAGTGGCCCTCCAGATTTTGACCCCATTAAACTTCTTTCTATTGGGTCACTTAAAATCTGTTGTATACAAAACTATGTTTCAGTCCATCGCACAACTAGAACAAGGAATAGTTCAGGAGTTCCAAGTTATTATACCGCAACAAACCTTTGTTTGAAGAGAATTTGAGAGTATATTTTACTATTGCGTAGAGGATAATGGAAACTCATTTTGAACATTTATACAATATTTGGAAATTGTAATTGCAATAATGGTTCAGAAACTCTTCAGTTTTATTTTTTAATTTTTCCGAAACGAATTGAAGGAAAATATTGAGTACTATTGAATATCGTTTTGTAAAAGCTCTTTAATGGTGTTTCACATAGTTGCTGTAATAATATGAAATTGTTTTGTTGGGATACCTGGAGCCCAAGTGGCTGAATGGGAAACGGCACCTTATGAGTCATGATAATTCCTCCGCTACGTTATAGTAGAAACGTTTTCTAAAGCAGTTCAATACCTATTTTACTAGTTTTCAAATTGACACCCTGCATAATCTATTTCATTTCTGGTGGTATGTGAACTCACGTAGAAAGAAGTTAGAAAGTCCTACGCACTTTAAAAATTGAAGTTAATTGTTTAAAAAAGTTTAAGGCAGGTCATCGAATTATTTTTATGTAGCATTTTATAGCATATCAAATGCGTACTGAAATACTGAAATATAATTTAGAAAAACATAACAGAAACTTCAGTTAAAAGAAATGCAGTTAGAACCTTTCTTCCTTATTACGTAAAATATGTAATGTAAATGAAAACAAAAACAGTACAATCTCTATCATTTCTCTCTTCACAAACAATTTCCACCCTTATGTTCCATTGTCGATTTTCCTGAATTTTACAATAAAGTCACAAATCATTGAAGCTTCTTTGCAAGGGTTTACATTTCATGCTATCAAGAACTTCGTCGTCATAATGCCAAATACACTATTTACATCTTCTTCTTCTACATGTGCCACCAATAGAGGTTGCCTGCCATCTCTGCGAACCTTTTTCTGTTCCTTACCATGTTAAAAAGGGTGCTCACTCTCGTAATCCCCGTCAATTCTCATGTTTCTGTACCACGGCGTTTTCCTTCTTCCCACTCCCCTTCGCGTCTATCTTTTCCATCATTTTTTTATAGTAGATCATATCTACCATGTCTCAGTACGTGTCCCATATATTCTTCTCCTTTTCTTCTCTTCTCTCAGTTCTCTATCTCTTCCTGTTCTATTTAAGACATCTTCATTGATACGACGCTCGATCCATGAAATTTGTAATATTTGTCGGAAGGCCCACATTTCGAAAGCTTCTATTCTTGAACTTGTGTCTTTCTTAAGAGTTCATGTTTCTGAGCCATTCAGTAATATATAGAGCAAATAACTACTCTTATTATATTCTTCGAGGTTTTCGCGGTTTCTCGAACTGTCAATATTACAATTTACTTTCGGCTTAGACCGCATCGTCATTTGGGAACAACACCCAGCATTATCAGGTAAGGACCGACCTGCAGCTTGTCAAATATTGCTCAAACTTCTACAGCAAATGCTTGCAAAGGCAGACAAGCTACAGTTCGGTCCTTATCTGATAATGCTGGGTGTAGCTCCCAAATGGCGACGCGGTCTAAGTCGAAAGCAAATTGTAGTAGTGACAACTACTCTTATTCTTAGATTGATGCTCAGTTCTTTAGCACATGACATTATTTTCATCTTTCTAAATCCGTCTCTGGCCATTTTTATTCTTGTTTTAACTTCCATGTCACTATCCCATTCTTCCTTTACCCATGGACCTAAGTATGTGTATTTCTGTACTCGCTCTGTCTTGTTATCTGCTACAATGACTTTCACATTTAAGTCTCTCCTCTTGTTGACTACCATAAACTTTCGCTTCTGGATGTTCATATTTAGGCCTAACCGTTCGCTTTCTTAATCTACTTTGTCTTACAGGGTTTGCATATCCGCATGAGTTGATGCAACCAGAATGGCGTAGTCCGCATACCGAACATTATTATTTACCCCAAAACTTTTTTTATTGCACATTTAATTATTAAAAAGTTTTAAGAGATAATCTGGAAAATCCATTTTGCTTTATATAAGCAGAGGGCCGCGATAAGGTTAGTAATTATTTCATAATAATTGTGTTGTACTGCTAAGTGTGTGTTGAGGGTAATAAATCGATAACAAATACTTAGCATTAAGTACGAGCTATAGGTATTCGTTTTGTTGTAAAGATGGATAAATTAAACGGTAATGAGAACATTCAGTATTTGGCAGTGACAAGAATACAAAGAAAAATGGATTGTACTGCGATGAATATCTCAAATATGGTTTTACCGATATTTCATAGGACCCCCAGTGCGTAATTTGTCGAGACGTGTTGCCAAAGAAAGTATGAAGCCTTCAAAACTATTTCGACTTTTAAATACCAAACATCCAGACAGAAACGAAACGCCTGTGGAATTCATTGAGAGAAAGTAAAACTCCCCCCACAAGGAGCAAACCACTTTTAGATCCGAACCCACTACTAATGAAAAAGCACTACTATCAAGTTATCAAGTTGCATTTCGCATTGCAAAAACCAGTAAGCCACATACAATTGCTGAAGGTCTGATTTTACCAGCAGCTGTTGAACTGGTGCAAAATAATGGTTGGTGAAGAAGAGGCTGACAAGCTGAAAGCAATTTCCCTCTCTAATATTACTATCCAAAGAAGAATAAGTGACGTGGCAGACGATATTCGAACACAAGTTGTTGAAAATATCAAGAAGTGCACGTGCTTCTCATTACAGATGGACGACTCTACAGATATTTCTTACTGTGCCCAATTTATAGCATTTGTAAGATACAATACTGGACATGGTATTATAGAAGATATTTTATTTTCTACTCTATTAGAGGTCAATAGCACCGACAAATGTTTATTCGACACTTTCAACTGGTCAAGTTCAATTGGTTTTTTCCACAAAAGTTTGCATTGTAAAGTGGCAGGCCGCCGAAAAACCCAGAATCTTCCAGCGGGCTAGCCCGCCGCTGAGCAACGAAACCTGCCTTTAAGAATCTTCCCAGTAAATTAACGAGTAGCAATTTACATAGCTACTGAAAATTTAGTGAAGGTCGCTTTCCCCGCGTTTAGTAACGCCCCGGATTTGTAATTACCTGTTAGTGATTTCATATATCACTTTTTGGTTAGTAATTTGTCTAATCCTAATTCAATATCCAATTAAGTAATTAGGACAGTGTGTGTAGCAGAGGAAAGTAATTATTTTCTGTACGGTTAAATTCAATTTAGTTTACATATTAAACTTTAATCTTCCGCAGCGGCACAACAAATGAGTTGCTTACTGAAATTGTAACGGCCGGTCCTTTATAATGAATTTTACCAAAAATATTAATTTGGATTTAAGATCATGGTTTTAAGGATGTGCAGTTAGATATAAAAAGTCGTGAAAAATCTGTTGCGTTATAATTGCATATAAGCAAAGTAAATAATTTGTGGCATATAAAATTTTGGTATTAATTGTGACATTCAATCCGTACATATAATAATATCCCCTTACATATTAACGGATCTTGATGACATTTTAACGATATGGTTCTAAACATCGACAACTATTTAAAAATAGCTCTTCGGGTTGTTCAGTATGCCTAAATAAAAGCAAGCCGATGAGTATAATTGAATCGTGTCCACAAATCAAGATCCTGACTAATAGTTAGATATGTACGATATTATGTTTCAAAATAACCGAAATGTGGCTCTGAGCAATGTTTACGATGTAACTAGTCGGACCCCACGCAAATCACACAATATTAGAACTCATTATACCTCGAAATAAATTAGAAAATGTTCGCCTTGAGTTATGAAGCTGATGCATCGGTCTATTGACTCTAATACCTGCAATAAATTCTCCTGTCTAAATGTTTCTTTCGGAATTTGGAAACGGTACAAGAACAAATGGTCAAAGAGAAAAAATTACACGATGGGGCTATAATTTTAGCATTATGATGGTCATAAAATTATGCAAACGGAAACTGAAGTGACAGAGCATCCAACGTGCACAATTAGTGACAAGAAAAACATGTGTGTTAAAAAACAAAAGGTGCAACAAGATGATTTATGGCGAATGCAAAGGTTGTAGGTTTGTCTTTTAATGATATGAGGGTGGAGCTCACAAAAACGTTACATCTGGAATATTGAAAAGTTTTTACATGGCGTTCGTTACTGCTTCAGTACGTCGAGTTATGTACATTTATTGATTTATTATAAAATGCACATAAAATTCAAATCCATATTTCCTTTGCATTGGATAATTAATCAGAAATGAATTAAAGATGGATACTAGTTGTCTTTAACGTACCAGACAGTACGCTGGAACGCACAGGAACTTCCAACACGTATGAGCACTTAATTACAGTTTATTAATTGTGCTCATTAATGAAGAAATATCTAGTTTTTTAATTTTTCTAGAATTCTCTGCAGTATGAGGAATGCAATGAAAAACATGAATTGTTAAGTCCAATTCGCATAATTAAAACTGGTTATAATTTCAACTTACGATATTCTAATTAGTGCGTTCTCGTATCGTATACAGGGTAACACAAAAGGAATTTACACAATTAACACAGATGGTGACTCTGGAAGGGTGTTTCTGCAATTGACTTATATTTTGACAAAAAAATAAAGTAGGATTTTTAAAAATGTATAGACATAAAAAAGGCGATTTATACTTCTGCAACTTACGCCTTTGGAATGCTTGCATGGAATCGAACATGTAAATTACAATTTTTTCCTGATAGATCACCTTACATAGTAGAAACATTTTAACGCTTTATAAATTCAATTTTTTCTTAATCTTGGTAGATAGTAAAGGCGGTGCCTGAGAAGAAAATTTGTTTATCCTTTGCAATATTTACAACTAGCCATACGGCTAACAAGCAAATTGAAGTTCAGCTTTTGAACTACATTATCGTGGCAAGTTATATTTACACAAAATGCACTTCTGCTGTTACATAGTTTCTTTACATCGTGATGACTTTCACAATGAAAAACATGTAGTCATCTTAATGTACTAATCAATACAAAAAGTATATATCATTCATAGTTCAAATAATATATTTAGTACAATTATTAAATACTTCGATTGTAAGTTGATATTTAGGAAAGCACTAATGTGATCTTGGGTATGCAATCGATTCCGCCTAACTGGACCACCGGGTAGTCCAGGCAGAGGTTTTTTGGGCAAAATTCTAAAGAACAGCAACCAACTAACGGAAACACAGCAATTTACATAGCTTATTTAGCACAACATTCTGTTTAATTGGGGCCATACATGTCAGATCAAAAGATGTAATTGTAAGAATACTGTGTAGTTTCTCCTATCGTTTTATGTGGATAGAATATTAAGCCCGATACCCCTTTAACATTCCTGTCAAGATTCGCCGTTTTATCAAAAACCGTGTCCAACTTTTTTCCCTGTGCTAACCCAAGAGCGAGAGTATTTTACACTTGATAATAGTGCGTACGGTTACTGTTACGAGTTACTTCAACTGTAAGAAATCTGTGTGGTGGTTGGCGATCTTTTTATTGAAAGGGAAGCGTATTTTGTAATATTATGTATTTTTATGGTACTCACTCAGATTCCATAGTGTAGTATAGTGGTATTCACTCTTTTCCCTCTGTAACTCTAAAGACACTTTTAAACTCAACTTTGTACCCCCAAAGTTGTTGGGACAGTTCAAATGGCACTCGTGATTATAGGACTCTATTATTACTGGCGCGAGAACGAGCACAGATGCAAAAAATCTTTGTACAGTAGTTGTAAAATAATTTCACATTAGTAGAGTCTATACCAGAGGTGGAAACCTTACCGGGCGGTGAGCCGAATTAAAAGAATAAGTATGTCTGCCGGGCCGCAAACCAAAATATTATGAACTACATATTTAAAAGCACCCATTTTTAAAATTATTTATTGCATACACATCG
>JABXWE010022111.1:0-17533 GCA_014611495.1 Limonius californicus | reverse complement strand
TAGGAAGATATAAAGGTAGGTAATTATCTATCTTGGGGTCCCACTTCTCATTTACCACCTCGGACGATGCTAGAAAATTATAAGTCGGTGGCGCATATTAATTAATTAATTGTTTTGAACCTACTCCTTCTTCGATTGGGTTTCCGGGATACTAGCATCTGCCAACTTGTTAATTTTCTACTTAAGCAGTGGCGGCGTTGCGAGGTTGTTTTTGTAATTAAACCAATTTTTGTGTGTAGTAAAGATTAAAGGCGTGACAAAGGGTTCCTGACTTATAAACGTGGTTGAGAGGATGTTGTTAGTTTGGGCTATTGATATACACATGACTTCAAAATTCCACAGACACTCCTGATGAATTTACTTATTGTTCATACTATACATAAAGGTGTATTTTTAAATGTGTGAGCTAAGGGGGTTTCATAACTTTCCACGAAAATCGAATTATATAAAATTTACTTGTTCATTCTATAAATTCGAAAGATTTGTTCCGAAATTATTGGCTTTTTAACTTCGGAGCATTTACAGCAGTGTCCGACGGTGCAAAAAGAATTGAAAAGAGCTGAAAATACAATTACACTTGTAATAATTAATACATCTAATGAACTTTGTTAAAATTTTCAGTGCTTCGTTAGTTTCATTTTTTACTATCCGTAAGCTCTGCTGGGAAATAATCAGAACCGTAAAATATTTTTGTCTCAAATTCCTTTAAATTATCATTTAAATATCTAGCTACAATATGTAACTAAATTTGCTACAATTGGTTAATTATTTGTCATTTGTTTATAATGTCTTCCTCTGGAGATTTTTAGGAATTTTTCAAATCATTTGAAATATAAAGGTATATTAACAACTTAAGGAAATGCTATACTGCTGAACCGAATCCGGCTCTGGAAAGAAAAGTTAGACATGTCTTTGAGAACTTTTATAGCGAAACGTAGTTTTCAGTACGAAAAGTGCAGTTTTCTACGGTAATTCCATCATACAAGCAATAATGACGTACTTGAAGCGACTTACAATGTGGTTTATAGTCCAAATGGTAATATTTGAAATATTTTTCAGATGCATGTACATATTTGTTTGTACATAAAAATAATCGTGAGGCTTACCGAATGCTTTACTTTACACGTTTGAACGGCAACACTTATGTCACGCGCGGAAAGATCTGTTTGATACGTACATAGTGTGTTTTATATGTTCATGAAGACCATATACGTATCTTAAAACGTCAGAATTTTACTAAAATAAATATTACTGTAATAACCGCCCATGATTTTTGCAAAACGTCACTTTAGATTCTACATACCGTGAAACAAGACGCTTTTAACAAGTGTTGAAATTTGGGAGTAGTTGATGAAACGCGCATGCAGGTAATGGAGTTATTGGTTATGTGATTTGTTTTTCAGAAGTTGACGTATAAGTGTTCTGTTTTTTCTGTCGATCTTGGAAACGTAATAATGGTGAACTCCCGTATCCATGCTGTAATAGCCGGTTGTCTCGACCCAAATTCATTAGACCTGTGATGTGGTGGGCATCACGCATTAAACAACTGCATTGTTACCCCTTATTAATTCGAATGCAGGTACCCAATTATTTAAAGCGGGTAGTTCGACCGCCGTGCAGCGGTTCCAGGATTTAAACTCCTGACCTTCTGCACCGTAGCTTTGCTTGTGTAAAACCAAACAAATAAACTGAGTTTGAAATGCGTAGGCAGCAATCACATTTTCAAATATTTAAAATCAGTCACTTCTAGAGAACACTTTAATAAAGTTTTCTTTTCTTGCAATCCTGGAAGGAGTGTTTTCCAATTTGTCTTAAATCATCAATGTAATTGAAATTACTTGCTTTAATTCAAGTAACTCAAAGAAAGAAATTAAGTGGGGAAAGATTAGTATATCAGGAGCCATCCCTATCATGCATTCATACTGTTGGTTTAATTGGCTCCAGGTAATTCGTGCGTTATTGTATGCAGCTCCGTTTTGTTGAAATTATCATTTCATGCATAACAGTAGTACTATTATATCCTAAAGATCTCTCACGACTAATCTTAACAATTTGCAATGTGTCTTAGAATTGAAGATGTTGTTAGATTAGGGAATTATTAAACTAATACATTGCCTACTTAAGTCTTAAATTTAGTTTCCCATGTTAAACATATATGTTAGGTTAAATAAGTCGTTGTCATCAACATAGCTTCCATTATACTAAAAAGGTTGGTAGGGAAAGCTTTCATTATTCTAGTATTTTCTAGTGAACCACCCACATAACGTTTTCGTGTGTTCTCTATTCATTCGTTGACGGGCTTGGGTAGTTTTGCATTACTGCGGGCCGTATCGCTGTTTCTCTAGAATAAAATGTGCAGTGGATGTTCATACAACCGGTGCAATGTTTTAAATTTTCCTAGCTGATACGTATAACTTATCAATAATATGTCATATTAAGTAGGTTTCTTAGATGCTCCACTCTGCTTTAAATTGTCATATACGTTTTTGATCATTATTTAATGGTGTTCAGTCGCATGGCATGCACCTACTCATTTTCTTATAAAATATAACACGATACCACATCAAACTGTGAAGAGTTGGTGAATATTGTCGTGAGTTATACAACCCTTCAATATTCATAATTTTCAAAACTACGGTGAAGATATACAGGGTGTCCCTACATTGCCTTAAAAGCTTCAGATAAACTTTTTCTACATCCGATATAGATCTCAAAATTACAAATAGGAACTTCCTAGCGTGCTTAGGTTCCTCATAAGAGTCAGTTAACGAATCTGAAACCTCAACTTCAACACTGTTGAAGCTACTCTGAAAAAACTAAAATCAGTAGGCCAACAGTTGAAATTGTTAAAGTAAAAATTAGGATACATTGTTTTGTAAAAAAACTACTTATTTCACAGAACATCTTCAAAATTTCTGCCACCAACTTCATGGCATTTGACTGCCCTTGTAACTATGGCCTGTTGGACACGCTCCAGGCATTGCAAGTACTTACTAGCTCTTCTTCATTTTCAATTGGCGTCACATACACCATGTTTTTCAAATGGTCCCACAAGAAGAAATTTAGTGGTGTTAAATTTGGACTTCTTGGAGGCCAGACCACTATACTTCCGCGGCCCATCCATTTTCTTGGATAAAATTCCCTGAGCCAGTTTCTCGTTCTAGCCGCATAATGGGATATCGCCCCGTCTAACTGCATCCACATATCGCGGCTAACCAATATAGGGATATCTTCTAACAATGTTGGGAGTTCGTCGTTTAGAAAATTCAAGTAATTGTTAGCATTCAATCGCTGGCGTAGTACAAAGGGTCCTATCAGTTTGTTATCTATGATTCCTGCTCATACATTGACCGAAAACCTAACTTGATAATTTCTTTCATGCATGGCATGGGGATTTTTATGGGCCCAAATATGTTGATTGTGTAAGTTTATAATGCCATTTCGTGTAAAAGTGGCTTCATCTGTCCATAACATATTATTTACAAATCTTGGGTTTCTTCTATGTTGTAACAACCAATTGCAGAAGGGAATGCGTTTTTCATAATCTTCTCTAATAAATGTTGCACACTGACTTTATGGTAGGGATAACGGCCATCATCCTTTATGATCTTGTGCTCACTGGTTTTTGATGCACCAACAACCCTAGAAACAGCACGCACACTAATACTTGGCTTTTCAGTTTCCAGATCAAGAACCTCCTCTTCTAAGTTATTGTCTCTAACAGTTCTTGGTCGACCTCCATCCCAATTTTGAACAGGAAGGATATTTCCAGTTTCTAGAAATATGTGATTTGCAGCTCGAATTACTACGTGGCTTGGATGTCTTCTATTAGGAAAACGCTGAGCGTAAACCCCAGCAGCCTCATTGCAGTTTCCCTCGCATTCCGCAAGAATCCAAATCATATTCACGTACTCGTTTATAGCATAGGCCATAATGATGGTCAAGACACAAGTAAACTCAATAACACGAATTCGTAATCTCAATTCAATAATGTTGTGCTCATACCATGACATCCACCGAAACTTTTTGTTTTATTAGTTAGGTTTTCGGAACAGGTACATTGGCTACAAACAGAACTGCTATTTAGTATTACCAGTCTATAACTTGGTGGAAAGAGTTCAGTTCCAAAAGAGTACTTGTTCGTTGGATTCTTTTTTTCCTTTTAACTGTTTGTGGATGCGTTTACTTCCTAGTTCATAAACAGCCGCACCTGAACACTTATTTTATTAACTCTCAAATATTCTATCATACTTTTTAATAAAAGTTTGATAGGAAAATATTGCATTTCTGTATGTACTGTTTATTATGGACAAACCTCGGGGCGTTTGTACTGATTATAAGTATTTTGTTGTAGAAAACTTACACGTTTTTGATTGCTGTGTAAGATGCTGTTCCCCAGATGGTGTAGGCGTAGGGTACCGTGGATATAAGAACAGATTTATACATAAGAAAACCACATTCATAATCTAGCGGAAATTTTTGGTCTGATTATAGGGTACAATTGGGATAGTTTTGAATGACATCCGTTAAATTTTTTGTTAGTGTAATGTTTCAGGTTAATTTTTGTTCAAGTATACTCCGTAATTGTGTCTGTGTGCATTCACTTGTTCGCCACCGTTTATTAGCGGGTTTCTATGCTCAACTATATACTTGCCACGCTAGTTGCTCACCGGGCAAAAAATTCTTACATTTCGCTAAGGAATGTTGATAGTAAAAAAACAAGATTGGCTGCTTTTGTATTAGAATCCGTAGAGGGTATAATATTTATTTTATTTAGGTATTCGTAATAGAATTAATTAGAAATGTATCCGATTTTTAAGTTGCATATACTTTTAAATTATGTTTCATTAATAACTTCTTAAAACATCGTTAACATTTTTTTATTGATATACAGGGTGATTCATTCGCCTCTTTACAAACCTTGGCAATGCAAACTAGATGTAATTTCATGAAGAAATGTTCATATGAATGTAAGTTCTGTCTTGCTTTGTTAAAACAGTTTTAAATGATCTTCATTCAAATATAAATTTTACAGTTGAAATTGAACTGAACTCTTCTCTCCCGTTTTTGGATATTATTATTTCTCATGATAATAACCAACTTAAATTTAATATTTATAGCAAACCTACTACTACTGATCATGTTATACCTTTTGAATCTTTCCACCCAGTCAATCACAAACTTGCGGCTTTCAAGTTTTTCTTTAATCGTCTTCTTAACTTCCCTCTTAGTCGAGAAGATGTTAATACCGAATTGAATATTATTCATAATATAGCCTTCAACGACGGATATCCTTCTTATCTTATTAATAATTTATTCTGCAAAATCAATAGGTCTTTTTACATAAAAAAGAATACTAACTTGAACATAACCTCTCTTTCATCTGGTAATAAATATTACTTTTCAATCCCGTTTTTCGGTTATACTTCTATGAAACTAACTAATATCTTCAAATCCCATACTATTAATATTTTCTGTTCCGTTAAATTTAAACTTACGAATTTTTTGGTCAGAATTGTTCTTGTTTTTATATTGGCCAGTCTGGTAGGGCGATATTTTTGAGGACAGATTAAGTTTGGTTTGGTTTGCAGCTGCTTCTCAGAAAATCTTTCAAAAACAATCACGCCTTCCTCCATTTTGACTTTAAGTTGGTTGGATGTAGTTTTACTTCTTGGGGTGCGGTTTTCCACCCTTTAATGAAACTGTTGGTGTTTGGCCTTTTGGCCAAAGGTTTTTTGTTTTTCAAATTTAAATTTTTACTTTCTTACATGAGTTTGTAACTTGAGATGTAGCCTGTGATGGCGTGTGTTTTTTTAGTTTAATTTATGACCAGGTAATGTATTACGAATTTGTTTCAACTACCTTTATATTTGTCTTTTTCTTGATTTAGAATTTTGGGGTTTGAAGATGCAATGGTAGTTGCGAAAACGTTCACCATTGCAACCATTTTATTTGTTTTCGAAATATATTTCGTGGGGCTGACAAGGTTGTTTCATTTATTATTTTTACTTAATTTTTTTCCCCATTATGAGTATGGACATCAATCTGATGATATCATTACAGGTGATGAAACGTGGGTATACTGCTATGATTCCGAAAGAAAGCAGCAGTCGGCAGTTTGGGTCTTTGAGAACGAATCGACTCCAACATAGGTCCCGTTTCAAAGTTTTGTTGGACACGTTATAAGAACCCTCAAACAGGCTTAATTTCCAGGTGTAGTAGGTTCGTAGGTGGTTAGCCATAGTAGCAGAAATAGGCCAACGTTAAATAAAAAAACAAACAAACAGAAGTTGTTCGTGAAAAAAACTGAAACAAAAAGATGGTCGCCACATTTTTTGGAATTATTGGACTTGTTTCCGCTGTAGCACTGGAGGATCGTCGTACTATTAATGGTGAATGGTACACTACAGTTTGTTTGCCCAAGTTCTCCTAAATGTTCGCGAAAAACGTCCAAGGAGGAAGGATCATCTTCCATCAAGATAGCGCTTGGGCGCACACTGCTGCTCGAACGACTGAGTATTTGAAGAATCAAAACATTGAAATAATGGGTCATTCGCAGTATAGTGCAGACCTAGCACCTAATCATTTCTTTTTATTTCCGCGTGTAAAGAATAAGTTACGGGGTTTACGTTTTACATCGGCCGAAGCAGCGGTTGACATATTTAAAAATGAAATAAGAAACCTACTGCAGGAAGATTGGAGAAAATGTTGTGAAGATTGGTTTTCACGGATGCAAAAATGCATTGACTGTTTAGGGGAAACCTTTGCAAAATTATAAATATGTGAATATGTTTTGTCAATAAATTGGGTATTACTGTATTAGCTTCAGCAGAAAGAAAACAGCCCTCGTATTTTCGCTTCACACTTGCTTAAGTTTAGAGCGATGTTCCATGTTTTTAGCCAATTGTTTAACCCTAGAACCACCAAGTGTGGGATAATTTCCCAGTAGTCTGAAATTTTTGCTACACACGTGCAATGTGTTGTATCTCTGGAAATAAAATAGGTATTAGACTTTTGTACAACATGGAGGGGGAATTATAATGAATCTTAAGGTAACCTTCCCCAATCAACCCTTTAGGTTATCGGTACTCCAACAACAACATTTGAAAATGGTCACACCACTTTGTGTTACGTCATTATAAAGTTCTTACATTTTATTCAATTGTAGCAAATGTTTATTTCTTGGCTTGTTTCAGAAAAATAGTACGGTCCCCAAGTCTCCAGATTTTGACTCTATTTAAGTTTCTTTCTCCGGGTCACCTAAATCTGTTGTCCAAATAACTCAGCTTCAGTACAGAACTGCGACAAGGAATAGTTTAAGAGTTTCGAGCTATCTCGCAACAAACCTTCCAAAATGTCCGAAGAGAATTTGAGAGTAGATTTTACTAATGCCTGGAGAAAAATGGTAATGATTTTGAACACGTGAACTTATTTTGAAATTTGAATTATTATAATTGGTTCAAAACCTTTTCAATTTTTTTAAAATAATTCCGAAACACGTAGGAAAATAATGTTTGCTACTGTTGAATAGCATTTTGTAAAAGTTTTTCAATGACTTATCACAAAGGCGGTCTTACTAACTGTTCAGTTGTGTACTGAAATGGCGGTTACTTTGGGAGTGCTCGGGTGCTTTCGCCCCAGCATCTTTGAGGGAAAAAAGGTTGCTCCGACCAGGAGCAACATCATTCTTGTGTTCAACTTCAAACGTTTCACTACCTGATTTAAAATAAAGAAAATACAAGGTAACGGTATTTTTAATGGTCCTTCGAAACCCAAAAAGTGTTCAGTCGTGTACTGAAATGGCGGTTACTTTGGGAGTGCTCGGGTGCTTTCGCCCCAGCATCTTTGAGGGAAAAAAGGTTGCTCCGACCAGGAGCAACATCATTCTTGTGTTCAACTTCAAACGTTTCACTACCTGATTTAAAATAAAGAAAATACAAGGTAACGGTATTTTTAATGGTCCTTCGAAACCCAAAAAGAAAAGTTTACCAACTCAACACTAACTATGTGAAATTTTTTTGGTTGGAGTACCTAGAGCCTAAGAATTTGAATGGAAAAGGTTAACTTATGGGTCATGATGATTGCCCCTTCAAGTTGTAGGATCGGTTTCTAGAAATTGTTAATACTTCTTTTACTTCCAGAGATATAACAGATTGTACGTTTTCAAGCTGACACCCTGTATATTAGAATTGTTTACTTGAAATGGCTTCAGGTGGAATGTAGTCGACAAGTAATGTGTCTAGATTGTCTCACTACGTATGATTCTCATACCCTTTGTTTTACATCAACGCAGCGCCAGTTTTGGCACTGGCATGTTTGTTCCTCCTTGGCACTAGGTTAGGATGCGTTAAGTAGAAATAAACTTGTTTTGTTCTTTTCACTTATTTTTGAATTTGTATACCTTATAATTAATTTAAAAAGTATTTCTGTTAAAAGAATGTGTTTGAATGTTATTTGTAATTAAACTGTTTAAAAAAATGGTAATCCACATGACTGCACTTCACTTTGGTAGCCTAGGGTTAATGCATTCACAGTAGTCTGTAGATTTTCGTTTTGTATAATAATTGCCGTGTCGTGGACATACTTAACAATGCCAGTACTGTGTGCCTGTGGAATGTCAAACATAAATATATATTCCACATGGTTGGGCTTAGTACAGATGCCTGGTTATTTCAGCTACTGTATTATAAAGTACTTCAATATGCAAAATAAATATGTTGGTAAATTTATGGTTATTAATTTGTGGAATAGTGTAGAGGGTGTCGACAGTTTTGGCAATGTTAATGAAAGCTAGTAGAATATATTTGGCTTCATTTCGATGATTTCGGTTGTTCTAGTCAATTGGTGAGTAGTCAAATGCTTTGATCTAAATCCGAACTGGAATGTGGGGATAATATTGTTATTGCTCAATTCGCTGCGTAATCTGGTTAATATACATTTTACTAGTAGTTTAGAGAAGGTTGTTAGTAAACTTATCAGGTTAAATAGTATAGATTTTCTGGGCGTTTTCTTTCGTTGCTTATTAAAGATGATAATATGAGCGATTTTCTACCAGCCAGGAAAATAACCAATGCTAAGACAATCGTTAAAAATTGCTTTTAAATAGCAAATTGTTTTCTTGGAAGTTTTTTGGGAATGATGTTTCTATTGTTGGCAAAATTGATATCCCTAAATATTAAAATAATATATGAGAATGTCTTTCTACAATTTAGGAAGTTATAATTACCAACTTACATTGTAACACTAATATTAGCTTCTCAAAATCCCCCTGAATTTAATTTAAAAAATACTGCCAAAAAGGATTGAATAAATTTTAATATGTTGTGTATTGTCAAAAACAGTTTTAAATGGTTATTAGTTGGTATTTTTCGCTTTTTAACAATTGCCCTGCAGAACGTAGGGTATAAGCGTTTGCGTTTAATTATGTATTACATTAAAAAAAAACCCAAGTTCAGAATTTTGAAAGACATTTTTCAAAAGAGAAAGGCATTGAATTATAAATCCCTTTGCGGTGTGTTTAAAAGTTTTTGGGCAAAAATAAGATGCCGTTATATTTGATTACCCCTATTTTCACAAATTGACTCCATCTAAAAACATTTGACGACATAAATCACCCTATAAACACGGGAGGGCGTGTGAATGTGGTCGATATCATCCAAAGGATATCGAGATCGGAAAGTCTGGCATCCTCGAACTCTTCCTTCCGCTGGAGGCAACGACGGTGTTCGACATTACTTTTTCTTTTTTGTGTCGTTCGACATCCTTATAATATCTTGATAATAAATAACGCGAGAAAAACTGCCATTTTCCGCGTGCGGTTGAATTTTAGGGGTTCTTAGGAAATGCTCTCCCTATTTACATGTGAATTATGTAGCCTAAATGTATCCACATACTTTTCGCTGCTTTTTTTACGTGTGGGAACATGTTCAAAGCTCATTAGTTCTGGAAAACGCATAAATATAATACAGCTATTAAGAAATTTTATTGCAACTTACAGTTCAACCGGAAAGTCTCATTAAATTGCTAGTTCTGTATGTCATTCTTTATTGGCAATTTAAACTGTAATATTAAATTTACATGACAGACTCGCTATAGTATGAATTCATAAATTTATTACTTGCAGTTAAATTACCGGATGAAACTTCGAAGTAAAAATTTAAATCACATAAAGTAGATTATTCTGTTCAAATTATACATTTTCTTACATTTCCAATGTAAACAGTAAATTTTGTTGAACTTAATGTTTTGAAATTTCTTGCATTGTAACTTTTATAAATTTTGCTTAATGTCCAATTTAAACTATTACTTGTTGAAATTGTGAACTCAGTTTTCAGGACAATTGCACATTAACTAAAGTGTATATTTTATGGTAGAGATGTCATTAAATCCTTACTTAAATTCGTAAATTTTTAAATCTTACGTTTGAAACTGCCAGTGTCGTTGAATTTCTTATATAAACACCTAACTCATTTAAATTTACTGTTTAAACTGACAATTAATAAAATGGGTTTAAATTCTAAGCTCTGCTAGATTTTCCGCTTAAACTGTATGTTTATGAAACCTGAAGGTTTAAATATTTTCTAAATGCTTAATAGTAGATTACATCAAATGTTTATGTTCGATTCTATGTAAATTATTTAACTTGCAATAAAATCTGCAGATCATAATACGTGCGTACTTTAAAATATAAATTTTATTACATTCCTAGTTTAAGGGGCTACTAAAGTGACTGAAAATAGTCTAACACTAGCGCTTCCTATTGTCATCGTAGCTACGTTAATAAACAATACTTTAACTTGCACACACAAAAGTAGTGCATATGGAAGACTCAATCTTTTACGACATCCATCTGTCTATCTATCTGCTTATATCGATCCAGATTGGATGTAGGCCTCTTCCAATGCTTTCCATCTTTGCCTGTCCTTCGCTTTTTGAATCCAGTCATAATCTGCCACTCTGTTAATATCGTCCGTCCGTCTCATAGGGGGTCTTCCTTATATCTTTTTCCTTGTCTAGGTATCCGTTCCACTACCACTTTCGTCCATCTATTATCCGCCAATCTTGCCACGTGTCCGGCCCACATCCACTTCTGTTTCAGTATCCTTACTATTACATCTTCCACCTTAGTTTTACTTTTTATCCTAGGATTGAGTTTTCGATTTTTTAAACTTATCCGCACCATTTCTCTCTCTATTGCTCTCTGTGCAACAGTCAGTGACTGTTTATTTCGTTTTGTCCATGTTCATGTTTCGGAAGTGTAAGTGAGAACTGGTAGAATATTTTGGTTGAAGAGTTTGGTTTTTAGTTGTTGTTCAATGTTACTTTTAAATTCTTCTCCCCAACTGCTGAACGCTCTCCATGCCAGTGTAATTCGTCTGTTTATATTTTTTTTTGTCGTTTTATTTACGCTAATTGTCTTTTTTGTTGTTGTGAGGAGGGGAAACCTTCATAGGCGCCCCGCATTCTGCGGGGGAGTGTAGGATTCCTCCTAATTAATAGGAGACCTACCCACTAAATCCCCTCCTCAATTGCGCCAGACTAGCCCTTTGCCCAACATAGTATGTACGTGTGCAATTTCATCATGTCGGGTGGCATGCTTCCCTATCGTCCTTTCTGTTCAGTTCCCCCTTCCTTCTCTCTCCACTCCTTGGGCTGTTCTCTCTTCTTCAATTTTTGTCCTTATTATGTGTCCGAGGTACTCGCCAATTTCTTTCCATTTTCCAGCCTCCACGTGGCTTTCAAAATTTCCTGGAGACAGCCTTTCTCCGAGTGATTTTTCCAGCTCCAAATGTTGTTGTCCCCACCAGTCGCATACTAGTAGATGCTAATTGTCTGCCCTAAATAGATATAACTTTCTTCAATGACGTTGCTTCCTAGCATGATGTTGGTTCGTAAGCTCTCACTGTTTATAGTTTTTGTTTTAGCAGGATTTATTTTCAACCCTACTTCCAACGATTTTTGTTCTAAATCTGAGAACATTTCTTTTAAATCCTGGACATTATCTACAATAAGTAAAACGTCATCTGCGAATCTAAGATGGTTTAACCTTTTGCCATACTCACCCATGATTAAAGTATATTGGGTTTGGGTTTTTCCAATGCATTCTATTACTTCTTCGTAGAAGCCCTCCACTTCTTCGTCTTGATAATCTGAGGTAGGTGTGTAGATCTATATAATTTTTAAATTGTACTTGGACGATAGTCCGAAGATGATATATATTATTCGGTGTGTTTTTGCTATAAAATGTGTGATGTTATTAGGATACTTCTTATTTATCAGTATTCCTACTCCTCCTTCTGACTTATCTTCTTGACCTTTGTAAAAGAGTACGTGACCAGATTGTAACTTGATGCATTTTTCTTCCCTTCTCCTCACTTCATTCATTCCCAGTATATCCCATTTAATGTCGTTTATTTCTTTCTCCACCTCTTTTAATCTATCAGCTAACAGTAAGGATTTAACATTGTAACTGCATACAAAGACATGGTAAACCTGATGACACTTTTCTTTGATTTTTGTGTTTCGGTTTCTCTGTATTTCTATTTTTCGAGTTTTTCGAATTTTTTGAGTTTTTCGAGTTTTTGCCTCCCCCAGAATCCATGAGGCTGACCGCTCCATCGGTGTGGGATTCTGAGCGGCTTGCTCTACTCACCTGGGGTAATCTTGTGTTACAGCTCGACATATCATTTCAATTGTATTGCATTGGAAGGAATTGGCCCTGAGTTACCGCGCTGGCCGTGCATGTTGGTATCCAACTTAGTGGTGATCTAACTTACTAAGAGTGGGCATGCCCATTGCCCATCATATATCATATGCGACCATGCTTGTGAAGTAACCCCACATTCAGCCACGTCATTGGTTGCCTAGCCCTCGATTTCTGTGTCAGCTGACTACTGCCTAAGTTCTCAATTTTTAAATTACAACATATGTATAAACAATTTGCTACATTTTTTTTTACCTTATTACAAACTTTAACATTATACACACAACCCCAATCTCAAAATGTATGTGATTTTCTACCGTGTTTCTACCTTAGCGCTGAGGAGAAACACGTGGCGGAGAAGAGGCCGATACCCAGGAGTGGGATGGAAAAGCTGTTGATGATGTGATTTTCTCACAATCACAGCAATCCAAGACTCTGTTCCTAATTTACTTTATCGTATATTGAACGTATTGTCTTTTCCATTAGCTGCAATTCGTTGTCCAGCGTTGTTCAGATACATGGCCCTAGGCCCCTGGCGGACAGGGAAACGAATATAATGGTTTGCCGATGTAGAAAATTACATTTAATTTGTGGTAGCCACGACTTTTAAGAATTCCCTCTTTGAGTATTTTTGAATTTTTAGTAGATCTATTAATTTTTAAATTTGCAGCTTAAGTTGACAATTATATCAAACTGTTTTTTTTTACTATAAGCTTCGTTAAATACTCAATTTTTAATAGTAACTTTATTATAATTTATTGTTAAAATATTTAATGAAAACAATAATTTAATGTTATGTTAGATTTTCACACCGGCAATATAATTTAAAGTGGGACCTTTGGCTGCTAACTTTGCTAAATTTTAAGTATTCGTTAGATAAATTTACAGTTTAAACTGCCCCTTAGATGAAATTATACACTTCGTTCAATTTTCATTATTAATTGCATTAAAGTATGTTAAAAATTATTATTAGTATACTCAAATTACAAATTCTTTTACGTATTCATACGTAACAAACATCAACTTTAAGAAACACAAAGGCCTATTTTATGTTATTTTAGCCAACAAAAGCATGTTAAGGAATTCTATTTCTTACATAAATGGAAGCTTAATTAGTATTTCATTGTACAATAAGCAGTTAATGGCAAGTTGTAGTTCATTAAAAATATATGTAACTGATGAGCAATAACATGGGACGAGCCAACGCTTTAGGCGTTGCTAAATTGTTTATTTATCTAAAAAGTTGGTAAAACTGTAACTTAAGTATCTGAGAGCATGGCAAACTCAAACACCGCACACAGTAAAGTGGCAGGAGCTTCTCAGCTTCTCTAATAACATTACGCTCGCTATAAGGGAAACACTAGACGTTCCTTCTGCTTAAGTTCGAGAGGAAATATCGAAAATGTTATATTGCTTTTATCGATTAATGCTTACATAACCTTCAAGAATGGCAACTTTGCCAGCAGAATCCCTGGGGATGCTGAGGTATTTTTATTTTGTAAGGCACAAATTGAATTCGGATATTATTGACGTCAATTGTTGTGCGTTTAGCTACGTTTACATTATTTACTGATATTACCTACGAAATTAAGGAACTCATCTCAATACATTTTCTGTAAATTAGTAGAACAGAACGTGGCCAAAACTTTTTTAACACAGCTTAAAATTTTGGTAGATTCACTGCTTCAACCGCATAATAATTTTGAACCCGTAAATTATATTAAGTTGGAACTGTGAAGTTGCAATAACTTAATTATTAGAAATTTAGCTAACTTTGTAACTTAAAATAATACAAAACCTATTCAAACTCGCTTACGAGAGGTACTTTCTAGTTTAAATAAAATGGTAAATTGATAATGTCTTTGAAGCAGTGTATTCCGATATGTTTGCCCTGCTAGTATAAGATTATGAAACTGGGGCGTGTTAGATATTTACTTCTGCGTTTACAATTTTCCTTAATTCACATCTACCGAGAAGATCGTTATGTATAGTAAGAAATAAAATACCTGAAGAGACATATTGAGGCGTATTGTACTACACTTTGTAGTTTTATGTAACAGAATACTCGAGGTTGCACAATATTCTTGGAAAACGTTAACACTTTATAGATATCTGTATGTATTACACTTTTTAGCGCTCGTTATTTTAAGAACCTAATATTTTAGCACGAGCTGCGAGATACAAATGCGAGACTAGAACAAATAGAAAGAGAGAAGAGAAAGAACAATGTTGTTGTATCAGGATTAATAATAGATAAAAGTAAACCAGCGGAATTAATAGTAGGAATGGGGAAGTTTATACGAGAAAAATTAGCAGTTGATGTAACCATTAAATCAGCCTATAAAATAGGACCAAAAATGTGCCTAATACAATTAGATAGCTTTGAGGATAAAGTGAAGATAATGCAGAATAAGAAGAAACTGAAAACTATGGAGGAAGTTAAAGTATTTATTAATAACGATTTATCCAAAAAGGAAAGAGAAATAGATAAGCAAATTAGAAAGAGAGCAGAGGAAGAAAGAAAAGAAGGAAAATGTTTTAAAGTAGGATACCAGAAGGTGATAATAGAAGAAGTAGAATGGAGATGGAATACGGAAAAGAATACACTGGAGGAAGCAATAAATAAAGAAAATCCAGTAGATAATAACCCAAAAAACTGATCAATACACGGACCGGACACACTAAAGCGAAAATGGCAGAGAAAAAGGATACGCAATAGGAAAATAAAAAATATAAAGAAGTCAGAGAGAAATCGGGAAAAATCCTAAAAATAGGCACGTGGAATATAAGAAGTTTAAGTGGTAAGGAGAGCGAACTCATAGAAGAATTCGAAAAGACAAAATTAGATATATTAGCAATTACTGAAACTAAGAATAAAGGACAAGGAATGATAGAACTAGAAAGAGGACATCTATTATTATACAGTGTAGTAAAACCGGAAACAAGAGCAGCAGAAGGAGTAGGGTGTATAATAAAAGAAGAGCATGTGAAAAGGATAGTGAAGTGGGATTTTATATCGAATAGGATTTTAAAAATGGAACTACAACTAGACCAGCAAAACAAAATATCCGTAGTAATTATATATGGACCAGATGAGGGAGAAACAGCAATTAAGAAAGACGAATTTTGGGAAGCAATGACAGAAATAACAAAAAACATAAATGGAAGATTAATAATACTGAGAGATTTTAACTGCCGAGTTGGGAAAAGAAATAATGGAGCAATTGAGGTAATCGGTCCCCATGGCGAGTATCATCGAAACAATAACGGAGAGAGATTAATAAACTTATATGTCGACAATTACTTAATAGTAACAAATACATTTTACAAGCACAAAAATATACATAAATATACGAGAGAGGTTACAAGCAGAAATGAGATGTCTATAATAGATTATGTTCTCATTAATAGGGCATACAGGAAAGAAATTTTAGATGTTAAAATGAGAAGGGGACCAGAAATTTACAGTGACCACTATCTAGTGGTAGCAAAAGTTTGAATAGACACGGAGAGACAAGGAAATGGGAAAGAGAAAGGACATACTGGAAAAGCTAATGAAGCTATTAAAACATACAAACTAGAGGAAACAGAAACAGCGAACAAATTTAGAGAGGTTATAGTAAGAAAGCTAGGGAAAGAAACAGAGGAGCGGGAAGATACAAATTTAGAACAATTGTGGTATCATTTCAAAGAAATAATTCTAACAACAGCAAAAGAAACATGCGGAACAATAGTTATAAATAAGAACAAGAAGCAAACTAAATGGTGGAACCAAGAAATAAAAAAGCAAGTAAAAATCAAGAAAGAAAAATGGAAATTATACCTAAACCACAAGACAGAAGATAGCTACACAGAGTATAAATAGCAACGGATAAACGTAAAGGAAATGGTAATACAAGCTAAACAACAAACTTGGGACGAATTTGGCATGAAAATGGAAGCAGATAGCCAAACAAATCAAAAACTATTCTACAAAGTACTGAAGAATTTAAGAACAGGAAAACACCACACGTTAAAGCAAGTGAAATCAAAATATAACAGAATAATAAGCGAAGAAAAGGAAATTATGGAAAGATGGAAGGAATACTTCCGGGATCTTCTTAACCCGATGAACACAACAACTCGACAGTAAGGAAGAAATAAACCACGCGCAAGGTGAAGAGGAAAAAGAAATACAAATAGAAGAAGTGGTGAAAACGATAAAGTATATGAAAAAAGGAAAAGCGGCAGGACACGACAAGATAAATGCAGAGATGCTGAAAAATTTAGGGACGCAAGGGACATAAATGTTAACAAACATTTTCAATAAGGCATGGAACATGGGCAAAGTACCTGAAGACTGGAAAATAGGAATAATAATACCAATATTCAAGAAGGGTGATAGTAGAGATTGGATAAATTATAGAAGCATTACAATACTAAGTGTGGTAGCCAAGGTGTATGAACACATATTAGAAAAAAGATTAAGAAGTATAATAGAAGGACAGTTAGCGGAAGCACAGAGTGGTTTTAGGAAAGGGAGCAGCGTGCAGGATCACATTTTTAGTATAAAACAAATGATAGAAAAAAATAGAATAAAAAACTCAGAAATATATATGGCTTTCCTGGACCTGGAAAAAGCCTTCGATAGAGTACCACAAAAAGAAGTATGGAAAAGTTTAAGACAAAGAAATGCGAGTCCAAAATTAATAGAAGGAATAAAGGGCTTATACGATAACAACAAAAGTTATGTAAGAAAGGATAATGTGCAGTCGGAGACAGTCGAAATACGCGATGGATTAAGGCAAGGAGGAGTAATGAGTCCAACATTGTTTATAGTAATAATGGACG
>JABXWE010022110.1:0-36497 GCA_014611495.1 Limonius californicus | reverse complement strand
AACAAGTTATAAATTATTTATCAAAATTTTGTATTTAATACTTAATTTGATATATATAATTATTATTTGTAATAAAGATGATATGAACAGTTTCCAGTATGGGAAAGTCCAGGGAGGCAGTCGCGTCCACTTATATAACGTGGCAATCAAATATTAAATGTAATATTTTAGGTCCACAAACCATTATATTTCGTTTTCCTGTCCGTCTTGGGTCTTACGGGCCTCTACTTGAACGCTAGAAAGTAAACTGCAGCCAATGTAAAAGACTGCGCGTATAGTATACGACAAAATGAAAGTGGTCGTGGCTTATTTGGAGTCACTTTAGTAGCCCCTTAATGAAATTAAATAACTTTTTTTGTGAAAAAGTATTAATTATTAATTATTAAGCTCGCTTTAAATATCAATTCACCATATCTTCTTAAATACAGCAGCAAAACTTAAATCTGTTGTAGCAAATAATAATACTCTGTCAAATAAATCCTTACTCTTAAACAGACCCTTTGGAACTGGATGTTAAGAAATCACTATCGAGGGTCAATTTAAAAAATTCAAGTTATACGAAAGCATCGTTTTAAGGGCTGCACAATCCTCAGAAGCCTCCCCTTCTGTTTAAGAAACATTTGATAAATGTCTTGCACGTGCACCATGAATGCCTACCCAAAATATTTTATTAATAACCACAAACTTGCTGTAAGTCTTGTAAGAGAGTAATTAAAACAAAATCTGCACAAAGTTCTGCGTGCTTCATGGTTTCCATATTAGGCCCTATATGAGTAGGTACTTAACCAGAGGAATTCACTCATAAGTGCCTCTGCTTACACAGAGGCTTGAAACTTAGAAAACGGTTACTGAAATCCTTGGTCTCTAAGGAATTTCAGCCCTAACGCATTGCACTTTCATAACAAGTTCATATGTATGTATAAGAAAGTAATAAGAAGACGGAAAGTTATGCATTCGTAGAGCGTTAACAAAGAAGGTTAATCAAACAAAGTATCCTTTCATAATTTCTAAATTTCTGCAAAAGGTGTGCCATTAAAAATCAACCAATTTACATCATTATTATCTTGGGCCCCGTCCTTTATTTGCAGTTTCTCAAGTTCTGCAGCCCACACGCTCGATGTCGAGTGCACTAATTGGATGGTTTGGACGTGCTTGGTCACTCCTTGTAGTCCCAACATCTGCTTCTAAGCCCAAATTGCACATAAAAAATAATGAAGTTCTCCGTAGTTCAATTATATTTTAGTGCACTTTTTTTCTTTTTTCCAACCGCCGGACGCAAACTTTAACCTCGTAAACTGCGGTGGTAGAGAACGTGCGGCTGCTTAAATGACCCGCATTTAAATCGCAGGAAGACGAGATAGATTAGATTTGACATTTTTGACATTTGGAGCATGACATCGGGGCTCTTCCGTAAATGTAAGCACTTTAGTTTAAGAATTACAATGTTTTTTTTTTAATTGGCAAGGCACGATTTTCAAAAAAGCAATACAGTGATACAATCACATTTTGTAACAGTGGGATATGTGTATATATACAGGGTGTTTCCAAATAAGTGCGAAACTTTTTAGGGGGTGATTCCTTGTCGAAAATTAAAGGGGGTCTTTCATGTAAACAAAAGCTCTTAGGCCTGTCCTTGAAAAGTTACACGCTTCCAAAAATGAGAAAAAAAATTATTTTTTTTGCTTTTGTTAAATTGTTGAAGAGTTAAAGAAATGGCATTCTGTGGGCGTGTTCACCAATAAAAAAAAAATTTGGTGTGATCTCTTAAAGGGGTGAAACATGCAACCCCTATTCCATTTTTTACCAGAACTTATTCACAAAATAAAATTTCTTGATTTAAAAATATCTGTTGAAAAGAATGATTTAGTGCTAATCTTTTTTAACTCTTGTGTTGTTTCCGTAAAAGCAATAGTTTCTTAATAAAAAAATAAAATACAACTTCGTGCATGAACGGATCTTCTGCAAATGGAATCGAAAAAATCTAGTAGGTGGCTGTCACGTTTTGTTTGCACAAATTATGACTTCAAAAAGTTGAAACATTCAAAAAAAATTAACACGTGCAAATTCTTACAACCCTCACTTTGCTCTAATGTCACCGAAATCTGTTCACCTTTTATTAACTGGGCAGCTACTCCTCTAGTACACAGACCACATTCACCTCCATCAGGTTGGTATAGATCTCCGTGGCCTACTGGCTCTTCCCAACACATCGTACTTTACCATTTGATATTAGCGACGATTAAAACTCACATTTCTTTTGATGATGCTCTATTCTCTTTTAACTGTTACATTTTTCATGACATTCAAAAAATGAAACAAAAGTAATATCCAATTTAAATTTAGTTATCGTTGACCGGTGGGGAAGATATTATTTCGGCACAGAAAACACGTCTTACTTCAACCGCCATTCAAAAGTGAATGATTCAATTATTTTATCGAATTTAGAAGCTTACTTTTACTTGACAACCAATGAAATTACAAGGATTATGACAGATGGGAAAACTGCCAAGCTGTCAAACTTTATTTTTAAATATTATTAATTTACACAACATTATACCGCGACTTCAGCTTTACATCCAACATCTTGAGAGTTTTCCTCATCTTTGACATACCATTAACTACTAAATGCACAACAGATCATAGTGAAACTTTTAGATGGCACTTTGGCCCAATTAGCATTTAAGCCCCCCCATTATAATATCACAGCAATATATATATATTACAATTACATGCCTACTTTAATTTAAAAAATATTCCACGGCGCGAAATTAAACGTCCTTTGGCATGTGACTATTATTTGTTATCTCTCTTGTGTCATTTTATCATCGCACATATCAAATACAAGATCTCTTAATTGCTTATAATGGAGTAGGTTCTGTGAGGTTCTTATGCCGGGCAGGAGGCTAACCTAACCTTTGGAACAGAGAAGAAAAACTCCACTACATGATTTACAATTGTCAAAGATGTTCTTATGACAACCGGGACCAACAGCTTTGCGTGCCCTCGTTAGCACGACCGGTTGCATATGCCACTATATATTGGTCCACTCATCTGAGTATTGAGCAGGTGGAGTAGCATTTATTTTAAATGCAATAACATGAGGATTCTATTTTTTTCTACAGATTCCAAAATTATTTTTTTTTTAATAATTGACAGCCGCTATTCAGATAATTAAAAAAATTTTACCATAGTAAAATTGATATAACATAACAATATAAATAAAAATGTGGTTCATGTACATATTATAGTCGACTACAATTTGTATATATTAATATTACAAAAAGGTCTTAAAAATATGGAAATTTTGTATTACTTTTAAAGAAATTTGAATTAAACCAGTGGTAGGTATTTGTATTTGCTTCTTTCGTGGTGGTAGGATCGTCCAACAAAAATGTGGCCAAGCAGGCCAAAGTTTTCTCTCTCTTGTGCACAAGCAGGTTATTATCTTAGTTCGGACCATAAAGAGTTTTTATTCTAAAAGATAAATCATCGTGTCGTACAAACGAAAGCCAGGAAGATACTCGTGTGTTGTTTATAAGAAGAGCCATTTGGTGCAAAATTCCAAGAAATACTCCGCGCTTTTGGTTGCTTCATTGGTTAGAGGCCTGGGCTCCTGTGCGGAAGCTCGGAAGTTGAAATCCCAGAGTCTATACCTAGCGGGCGGCCTAACCATTGGCTTTTAATAATTGAATACCTGTGTTCGAACGAACAAAGGGTAATAATGCGGTTGCCAACTGCGTGATGCCCACCGCATCGCCGCGTGTCTTGAATTTGGCACGCGACAACCGGGTGTGAGAACAAGGATACGGGAGTTATGGCCTTACAGGCAAACTTCTTCATAGGGTGTAGAGCCTCTACAAAAATCACACCCCTTCTTGTTCGCGAATAACTGACATTTCTTGACGTTTGACAGTTAATCAAGTTCCGACATACGTCAACGGGTGTCAAACGCCAACACAGATGTTTTAACGCTGGTTATGATCATGAATAGCCGTTGCAAGGGTAAAAATCCAGCTTACCAATAGCCATTTTTTCAGTACAGAAACACTTTTAAAACATCCATTGGTCAAAGGTTTCCGATTATAACTGTAAATCGAGTTTCTCTTTGCAAAGCATTATTTGTTGCTTACATAAATGTTGGAATAATTGCCTACACAAAAAATACATAATATCAGTTCTATGGCCTGTGGTTACTTCAGTTATTTTACGTATTCGCTGGTTTGCACAGAAATCTTTAGTGAGAATTCTGATAATTATTTCTTCTGTTTCAAAATGAAAATGTCAGCGTTGTCCAACGCTTTTCGGACACTTTAACATTGATCGAGGCAGTTTAAAGCGTAAATCGTAACACAAGTGCCATACAATTAAATATTTGTTCATTAATGAGAAAAAGTCCAAGAAGCATATTTAGATTATTTGGCTGATAATTTAATGAATGTCGCTTGTGTGCCGCGTTAGATCTTGACAACGCCTTGCTTTTAGTTAAACCGTTTGTTCAGTACAAGTACTTGAATAAAACAAGGAATGCATAATTATTATGAAGCTTGTACATTGCAGTAGGTTTTGTAATTAAAATATAAGTTCTCGCTCCCTCTTTTATAAGTTAAGTAAGTGTTCTTTTTGAAATATTACATATCTACTGACGAAAGATGTTTTCATTAAAGTGATAAAATTGCGTAAAAAAAGTAAATCGTTTGAACTAACTGTTTAAAAATTGGGGACATTCCCACTAACGACTGATAAAAGATAACTGAAGACAATCAAAAACTTGTCATCATACAAATAACTGAGAATATTTAACTTTTGCCGCTAATATTGATACTAGATCTACAAGTATGCCGGTTGCATAGCAAACACAACTGATGCTGGTCAAACGGTTACTAAAGTTAAGCAATACAGGCTCGGGTCTCTACTGTTCAAATCCAAACGTGCTATTGTTATCAGTGCTGCATTATTTCCTACTATAATTTAGTCCAGCATATTCTCAAAGCGGAAGAAATGTTTTTATGCAGGACAATAACTGGGATTCCCGCATCAAGTAGCCGAATTTTCTTGGAAAGATGCCGTTAACTGTCTCAATCATGCACTCTCGTTTGCCAACGACAACAGAGTCGGCAGCTGTGATGGCTCAGTGACAAGAGAGTCAGGCTTTAGCTGAAATATTCCAAAGGTGTCCCGATTGCAAGCACTCCAGGAGTAAGAAAATTTTTGTAATTCCATATTTTTGGTCAGTATCGGTCTCCATTTGACATTGGGAATCAAAGTAATGGCAATCCTCATGTTATGATAGCACTGGAGGAGTGCAGTTACGCACCAACACGGTAAACCGTAGAGTCGGGCTCTGTTGTCCATAGCACAAACTAGCTTAGTCTTCCACACACCACTTCGACACTAGATAAGCAGTATTACCGCAGCGACGATAATGATAAATATGACTAATTTTTTTGCACAACTATTTTTGCATTTATGGCGTAACGAAAATATGAGGAGTTGTAAATTTTCACATTTAAATAAATATTTAATTTTTTTTCGTTAAAACTAATCATGATCCCACCAGTTTTCTCGGTCCAACACAATTTGTGCTATTCCGGGTCTAACATGCCCCAACCTAAAAAAACCCACGTCGCAAACACCACAAACTTCCTGGGTGAGTGCTGTGCAAAGGATTCAAACCTGAGCGACTTTGGTAGAATAACTCCGAAGCCAAGCGCTGCGGCCCCTACTCTACCGTGCTCCCCTTTTTTAAATTTTAATAAATAAAACTTTCATGAATCCTTTCAAACTTTTTTCAGCACAACATTTCCATTTGTACTGAAGCAAATTTAAACCCTTAAACAATAGAAACAGGAGGTCCTAGTTTATGTGGTACAATTTTCAAACTGCCCGAACCCAAAAGGAGTTGTAATCCCGCATGTATCATTACAGTTTTGATGCCCTAAATCGATCCTGAAAGTTTAACCCACAGGTATAAATTAATTTTTTTCCTAAATTTTACGTTTGCGATCCGAATTTCGGAACCACAACAAAACCTACTGATTCTACTTGTGCTTTTCCTACGTGTTTTTTTCGTGTAGATAGTGGGAGCTGGCGTAGCAGAAAGGAAAAAGGAAACTCACCATTTTCATTCCTGACAACGAAGCCAGCTGCTGTCTCACCAGACATCCTATTTTACTGTGCTCTATTCCACTTTTCATTTTCTTATATACCCAATCCATCCTTAGTCATATTGCTTCCAGATATTTAAATATTTATACTACACTATTTATTTTATTTCAATTGTATCTTCTTTCTGATACAAACTATGTGTCTTGTATGCATCTGTTGCGAGTTTTCTTAATTAATACAGCTATCCTTACTTTTGCTGTATTTGATTTCGGCACTCCGGAGTGGATGTGTACTATAGAGATCTGGTTTGATACCAGATACTATATATTAAAATTGAAACGAGCTTTTGTGAAACTTGTTTGTTTATTGATGTAAAAACGGTAACTTAGTAAACAAATAACAAAAACATATCAATCCAACAAGGCAATCCGATAAATGTATTGCATGCGCACTACATTCACCCTCCCTCCAAAAAAAAAAAGAAAAAAATCACGTCGGGGTCACCAAATATAGAGATCTAGTTTGATACCAGATACTATATATTAAAATTGAAACGAGCTATTGGGAAACGTGTATGTTTATTGTTGTAAAAACGGTAACTTAGTAAACAAATAACAAAAATATATCAACCCAACAAGGCAATCCGATAAATGTAGTACACGCGCACTACAGTACGTAGTCATTTAAATACTTGCTTCCTTATCTTTTTCTTTGTCTCCGTCTTACATACCACGTCTAAATTTAGTTGTTTTGGTTGTACGTACCTTAATCTGTGAGGTAAAAGGGGAATGAATGAAGAAAAACGGTTAGAATTTTTGATGGTACGTAAACTCTCACGTTCCAAGTTCCTATTTTCAAAATCTCCTTTCGGGGTAACACCCAGCATAACCAGCAAAGACTGACCAGCTACACGCATATTTACCCGAATTGTTTGTCTTGTCTGGCGAAACGTTTGTTGGTGTGGGTTCAGAAACAATAAATAAGCGTATACTGATTAAGGTTTTTTATGATGGCTACATCAAGAACAATTCCTTGTTAGACAGGGGTTATTCAGGCACACAGGGCATTAAAACATATCTGGCTGGCAAATGTGCGTCCAACAAGTCAAGCGACAGATTGGTCTAACGTGATTATGCTGGGTGTTGCCCAAATGACAGCGCGGTCTAAACTAAAAGTTAATCTTAGACATGACGTACAGGTTGTTATATGAGAAGTTTCACTTGAGATGTGCAGAACAGGAAGCAAGACAGCATTCGGAGCAAAGGAGATTTACTTACTCTCGGTTCTCCACTTCGTCGAAGTACACTCATGTTAGTAAACGAACGGGCTCGCACAAAGCTCCGCTTAGTATTTAAAATTCAGTGTGTCAACTTAAGTCAAGAGTTCTTTACCGAATGCCTTCCGTGCATCTTTGGCCCTACGGCCTGCATAAAGCTACAAACATGTGTTTATTATCATAAATTCTACAAACTACCATAAACTACTAATTTTATGACTAGAAGATGACAGTTTGGACCCATTTGCCAACACAAGTAACGCGTAATTTTTCTCAGAGTGTGCCCTATCTGTAGTGTTCAACGTTTAGTAAGTAAATGAGCTCCGCAGATAACAGAAAAATGCCACTGCGCAACTGCACTCAAGTGAAACTTCTCATATGACAACCTGTATGTAGTTACAAACATTAAATTTTGTAAAATATTTTTATTTTAATGCTTTCTCAGCAAATATAGTACATAATCCTACCACATGAAGATGTATTTCTTCTGGCGTCTAATGCGCAAACCAGAAAAATAATTTCCTTGAATAATTAGACAGCCTTATATTACATGTTTATAAGTAAGATGGGTATGCCCTTAGACGTAAGGGTCTATAGCCTAAGAACAGGAAAATATTGAACATCATCAGATACAACATTATTTAATGGCCCTAATTTTTAATATATCTTTTTTCATTAGATTACTTCTCTCTTCTAAACGTTTAGTATTACAGGAAGTATCATTAATATAATCAATGTTAAAATTATATTCCCATTCTGTCCGCTACACCTTTTCCAACATAATACCAAATGCCAATATTTCTTTCTCTCACGTCGCCATCTGTCTTGAAGTATTTCAAATAATGCTGTACACATTAGGTGTATATATTTCATTTCAATCCAGCTTATTTAATGGTTTTTAAAGAAACTACCAAACAAACGTGCAGCGTTGCCCAGGAGTGCGGCTAGTTTTTTATGAGAAAGTACCATTAACGGCCTGTTCCTGTCAGTGGAATTAATAGGTGCGATGGGGTTAAAACTTAACGTAAGTAAATCCAAATTAAATGCAGTAGCAATCAGTTTTCTTTTTGTCTCTATTTTACAAAATATTCGATTTTTATGGCTGAATTTAACCATGCGGCATTCTGCTTGAACGTTGATGACGCCATTGACAGTAACTCTTGAAATAAACCTTCGTGAGTTCAAAAAGTAATTACATAACGGTTGGCCATGGAATAATAATAATTTATATACCAATTGAAGTTTAGGCACAGCCTTTGTAGCGCCAGTACCTAATCGGCAGTGTTATGTTAGGTTAAGTTGCATGATAAATCCATTTTTGAAGAAATGAGTTCTATTATTTCAATTTAGACATCTAAATTACTACACTATTAAACAAATCATAACAAGTAGGTAATCATTAAAATTGGAAATTATAATTTTTTTACTTCACAGGTACAGAAAAATAAACATAAAAAACTAAAGAAGCTGTTCAAAATGACCACCGTTTTCCTACAGACACAAATTTACTCGTCTTTTCATACTATTAAAAACATTTATAAGAATTTGAAGAGTTATATTGACACACTGTTCCGTAATTCTGTTTTGCAGTTCCTCGATATTGTTAATAGGGGTCTTGTATACATTATTTTTCAGATAAGGGAATATAAAGTAATCTAAAATAGTCAAGACTGGTGATCTAGGTGGAAATTCTGGATTTGAACGTAAACTAATTATTCGATCCTCAAAAAATTCACGAAGGTAATTGAGGGTCACTTGAGCGGTGTGGGCCGTCGTGCATTCCTGTTGGAAGTAGCCTAGCTGGAGCTCATCCTCATGAAGCTGATTAATAAATTCACGTAAAATATTTCGGTATCTATGAGCAGTAAAAATATGGGTCCGATAATACGTCTTCGAGACACAGCAATCCAAACACCAACTTGTAACGGGTGAAGGGGAGATTCGCGAAAAGTATGCGGATTTGCAGCACTCCATAACCTCATATTTTGTCGGTTTGTATACCCCGAAAGGGTGAACCAGGCCACGTCAGAAAAAACGTTAAATTTAGCAATTCGTCGTTGTTCATTAAATTTTGTTGGAACCACTGACAATACAAAATTCTCCTATTGTGAACTGCTGACAGCAACTCATGTAAAGCAAGAATTTTGTATGGGAACAGCATTAAATCTTTTTTGAAAATAGTATGGCAAGTTCCTAATGATAAATCAGTCTCTTGCGAAAGTGTACGTAGTGATGTAGTGGGTTGCTCGTTCAAACGTTGATGAACATCATCAACTGTATTTTGAGTACGAACTCTTGGCCTTCCAGCTCTATCTCTATGAGTAATGCTCCCTGTATCTCGGAATACATCAACACATTTTCTAAGTGCGCTGTAAAAATCTCCTTCAAGGACAGCAATATCTGGAAATTGGCGAAATTCGTCTAAACATGGCACCGCACTGTAAATCCATTCGCCGTTCTCTCGAACACCATTTCGAAAATATGATTCAATCATAAATGTTTTGTGTTCTATTGTAAAAACCATTATAATTGTAACTTAATTTAATTTTCAATATAAACTTCTGACAACAACAGTGATGACAGTTAATGAATTTTAAAGCTTGCATTAGACATTACTTTTATTTTCCATGGCCAACCCTTATGTAATTACTTTTTGAACTCACGGTATAATATTAATATGTATTGAAATAAAAAAAAAAGTTTAGATTGCACCCTCCCGAACATTAAAAATAAAAGGAAAAAAGAATCTTAACTACTTTAATTTTTTACTTGGTACGACTGGCGGGCAAAGCAGAACTCAAGTGGGGCTTCTGTAGTTTACAGTAGGGTTACACAAAGAAACCACGGGGACATTGTGTGTTGTGATGGAGGACAATTAAATGAAGCTGCCCTATAGAATGCGTGTCCCGAATGTGAAAGCGATCTAATACTTCCAGTTTGTCGTTTCTGTACGGCAAGGTGCGTGACCCAACATTAACCCGCAAACAATACACTGAAGAATAAAGACCAGGCCATAGAAATAAAAACTAAATAATATGGTAGAAAGAAAGGGGGGAACAAAAGGGCGCCAAATAGGCGAGTGCTCGCGTGACTATGGAAAATTAGAGCTCTCGCATGAGTTGGATTATTACGGCCGTGGGGTTGATAACAACTAGAACGTTACCTCCTGCAGATAAAAACGCTATGAAGGTTGTTACACAGCATTTCATGATAAAGGAAATGTGCTTAATCCCAGTTCTTAAACGATACCGGGCCCATTTTGCTCTTTTCCATATCTCTGAATTCTGATGAAGGAGCGCGAAGGAGGATTAAAAAATAATCAGCATTAAAGGTCCCAGTACGTTTCCCGACACTTTCCCTACTTTATGATGTATGAGAACAAGTGCTCATTTTCATATTTTATTATTATACGAATCGTAATCTCAGTACGCATAATTTAATGTTTTCAGTTCAATGAACTTCCCCCCATTGGGGAAAATAATAATATATAGGTTTCCTTTATAAAACCATCTAGTAAAAGTTGGAAGGTTAACTCATAATTAATGCTAAAGCTTATATAAAATTCTCCTAGGTTGATATTTTAACGTCAAGTTTTTCTTAACAGATACAAAGCCCTTATTAATTTTTCATTATTTGCATGCATAATTAAAACATAAAGTTACGGTTAATCAGATTATTTATTTTAAAGGCGTACCACAAGTTCCGATAAGGCCTACGCTTATTATTATTTTACTATGTGATACGCATTTTTAAACGCACGAGTAAATAATGTTTATTATACTGGATTTTGATTAGCTCCCATTCTTTCGCCTTTATCTAGTTTTAGGAAATCAACAGTAAAGATTGAAGAAATTTTATTAATCAGTCACCTCCCAGTGACGTTAAGTTTTATTAAAAAATATATGTAGTAGAACTTAAAATCAATAGCTTGGCTATAACAGTTTCATTCATTTAATGTCTACACATGTTTCAGTCAATGTCTTTCTAGTTTATTTTAAAAAACTGCACAAAGGCAAAAGATTAAAGAAAGTGTAAATTAGTATTACGAGGGCAGCCTTTAAAGTTTTTACAAAAACTAGGAAAAAAATAATTTTTTTTTAATAAACTGTTTTATTGCTTTTCAAAATATTCGCCTTAAGATTTATACACTTTTCCATGCGTTCAAACCAATTCTCGAAACATTTTTTCCACTTTGAAGATGGTACCTCAAAAACATGGTTTTTGAAGGCTTCAACCAGCTTCTTGAGGTAATGAAAATCGCTGTCCAGCATTTTTTGTTTGACATTCGAGAATACAAAGAAGTTATTAGGCGATAAATCAGGTGAATACGGGCAATAAGACATTAATTCGATGTTTTTCTCCTTCAAATAATCAATTGTTTGACTTGCTGTGTGAGAGCTGGCATTGTCATGATGAAGAATTATGCGACGTTTTCGGTTGTTTTTCCTGATTTCGTCGATGACTTCTGGCAAACAAATTGTTTTATACTATTCAGCGTTAACTGTTCGTCGATCCTCTAACGGAATGGTTGCGACATGTCCAGTACAACCGAAGAAACAAGCGATCATTTTCTTGGAAGTGCTTCGTGAACGAACAACTTTTGTGGCATTCGGTTCATCTTGGAACACCCAAACAGTAGATTGTTGCTTAGTTGCCGGTTCGTAGGAATATATCTAAGTTTCGTCACCTGTTACGATATTGTATGCGGATTTTGCAGGTCCTCGGTCGAATTTTTTGAGAATTTCCTTACACCAATTAACAAGGGTCTTTTTTGAACTTCCGTGTAATTATGAGGAATCCATCGCGAACAAATCTTTTTCACAGCTAAATGTTCATCCAAAATCCAATGTACTGCAGTCTTCGATATGCCTAAGGATGACTCTATTTCACTGTAAATCACGTGCCGATCTTCTTCAATCATGTTGCGCACAGCATCGATATTTTTTGGAATATCAACCGATTTTGGTCGACCTTCACGAAATTCATCACTGACGGACGCACGACCACGACTAAATTCTGCAAACTAGTTGTAAATAGTCTTTTCTGATGGTGCTTCATTACCAAAAGTTGAACGAAGCGATGCTATGCATTGTTGTTTAGTTAGGCCTTTACTAAAATCGTAAAAATCATCCAACGAAAACCTTCATGTAAAATTTCCATTTTATCACAAAATTGCTCGCTGTAAACAAACTACTCGGTCAATTTCTAAGCTGCCACTGTTTTCACAATAACAAATGTCAAATTATACTAAAATAGTAATGACACATCTCATTAGCGCCACCTAGTGCTCGTTTGTAAAAACTTAAAAGGCTGCCCTAGTACAATAATGCAAGAACGATGATATTTTTGTAAAAATTGTAGCTTTCATACCAAAGAGAAACATTTATTGTAAATCTAGATTTAAGAGTAAACGGCACAAAGCGGTGAATCCAATTAGATTCAGAAATAAATAACATCCAGAAGATACTTAAGATAAATTTAAATATAGGATAAAAGCCATTTAAATATCACCAAAGAAATATAAAATCATTACCATAAAGCATAAACGAACCCAAGTTATTTGCAAAAATAAAGGAAAAGAAACAGATCGTTATTAAAATTTCTTGACAGTCTTGCGGCGAAGTCTTATTTTATTTAGCATGTTTATAATATCTTCAATTTTACATATATCTCTTTTCACAAAAATAGATATGAATGAATTGGAAAGCGAGGGGCATAGTTAATTTGGTGCGTTGTGAGGGTGCTTTAATGGTTCATGAGCTAGCCACACGTCAACTTTACCGTGACTCTGTCATTTTATAAATAAGCGCTAAAATGAACCCTACAATAGAAAATCCCGCCAAACGCGAAGTGCGCGCTGTAATTCGTTTTCTCGATATGAGTTTATCGTCCAGGCAACATGAGTAAAGGAAACGCCAAACACTAGTGTAGGAATTTCAAAAATAGATGAGATGAGAAACGAGGTGAGAGAACTTCTATTGTCAACGATGACCTTGTGGAAAAACTAGAAGAAAATTCATTAAGATCGGCGATTCACGATTTCGGAAATTCCGAAATTTTTTCAAATTTCACGTCCGGTTCTGTATAAAATCGTCACGACCAGCGAATTTCCTTTGCACTGACCTTCCTGTATCGCTACAAAACTGATGGCGATGCACACCTGAATCACATTGTGACTGGCGCCGAGACGTGGATTTCGCACATAACTGTTAAAACCAACAACAATAAATGTCGTGGAAGTATGCAAGTTCTAGCAAACATTCGAGAATCGAAAGCTTATGACTACTGTATAATACTGACGTATTGTTGGTTGATTTTCTGGAACGCGGTACGGTAATTAACGCAGACGTGTATGGTTCAACCTTAAGAAAGTTATGAAGGGCAATTCAGAACCAAAGACGAGGATTGCTGACCTCTAAAGTCGTGCTTTTGCACGGTTACGCCCAAGCGCACGTGGCCGCTCGCACTGTACAACTCATTGAGCAATTCAATTGGGAAATTTAACCATCCTCCGTACAATCCCGACTTAGCGCCTAGTAACTATCACCTCTTTCTCCATCTTAAAAATTTCTTAATAACCCGCGGTGGTTTTTTTGAGCCTGGTAATAATTATGAATATCTCATATCGACGTTTACATGCAAAGTAATAATTATTATATTAATTTTCGTAAATATTAGACAGATCTATGTTTATTAATAAAGTCTTTGCTGTTACATGACACTGTAAAGTTAATTATTTAGGCATATTATTGATTTTAAAGGCAAATTGCTGATAAAAGGCACACTAAGATATAATATATAGGTTTGCCTGCATAATGGTTACATGTTATATTAAATGAAAATGTTTATGCAGTGAGACAATAATATTATTTATTTTTATTTATAAACTAAAAAGCTATAAAATTGATTAAAATCATATTATAATAGATTTTTGAGACAATTGTTGATAAAGGCATACCAAGAAATAATTTTGGTTTGTTATTGATATTGATTATGGTTATATTATAGTGAATGTGGCTCAAATTACGCACAAAAATGTTGATATTTAATTTGAAAAACAATATATTGATAATATCTGCATGAAGATCATTATTTAGGCAATTTTACGAACAATGATAAACCCTTCTTCTTAGAGTGCTTTATTTCTTACGAGACGTAGCGATCTTCTCTTCTATGCCTTAGTTGCACGTTTAGAGTGCCTCAAACTTAGAGGACCTACAGATTAACGTGGGCTTCAAAACACGGGAAGTGTAAGCACATCTACTTCACAGAAGATTTATTAGGCAGAATACCTCGCTGGTTTGCCATTGCCTTGCGAGGGAGAACGGCCGTTAAAATTCCGATGTTCCGGTACCTGGGAATTGAACCCAGGACCTCCAGCGTAGAAATCTAACGCGCTAACCTCTAGCCCACGGCCGCCTCGTGTTGAACCCTTTAGTAACATTATATTTTAATTTTTATAGAGAAGAATGTCAGTTCTATTTCTGCTGAATGCTTTATTAAACCAACAAATAAAATAAAAATATTGTTAAACAAATTATTTTCTTGAACGAACGTTTTTTTATTAAATGTGTACTAAATTCATATATTTGCTAAGAAAGGCATTTTGTAAACGTAGTCTTCTTACCACATACATTTTCAAATTGTTATAGAACAGTTTTTATAATGCAATTTCTAAGAAATGGTTTATTTTAAAAATACCATTTCTAAAGTAAAGTAATCACCATAATCCTATCAATTTCAAATTGTAACTAGTAGAGTAACTTTAAAGGAGCAACTGAAGCTACTATTTACTATCAAGTATATGTAACGCAATTTCCTACAAGGCATGTGAGAAGCTCGTACGCGGTAAATATAGCATATAACATTAATTAAAATGTTCATTTACACGGAAAATGCTTTCCTACAGCCTTTTGAAGTCGGACGTTTTTTTCTTTGCTTTGGCAACAGTTACGTAGAAATCTTGAAATGTTTATGATTTTCCTAAATAATAATATTTTAGGTACCTCAATTATTCGAAGAAATTGCGGATTCAAGTCTCAAATTTATAAAAACTTTTCAAAACAGTCGATTTCGGTAACATGGGCCACCGGTTAATCGGGACAGCCGCTTATTTGGGTCAAATCTTAAAGAACTAAAAGCAAATAAAGGAAATAACTGCAATTTACATCATTTATTTGAGACACCAATCCGTATAATCGGGACAGTAAATTTCTGATCAATATATGTAATACAATGGCAAAACCTTAAAATCACAAGAAAGAAATTGTAAACAGTCTAATATGTACTCTTTACGAAATGCAGTGGATAACAGCACTAAATACGTTTTTTTTTAAACCCATTACGTATGTTTGATGTCGGCGCGACATCGGGGATGCACACGCTGGCTACCGGAGATTCAAACGTAGACATTGTTAGGCGAGGTGGGGCGAGTGGAGTTGACGTATATTCAGTAACAGCTACACCAAGCTACACCGCCGCAGATGTTCGACGTATGGTGCTATGGTAGACCCGCCTTTTCACAATTTTATTTAAAAATGACATCCGGGATACACACGCTGGCTATCGAAGATTCAAACGTAGACATTGTTAGGCGTAGTGGAGCTCGGTGGAGTTGACGTATATTCAGTAACAGCTACACCAAGCTACGCTGCCGCAGGTGTTCGACGTGTGGTACTATGGCAGACCCGCCTTTTTACAATGTTATTTAAAAATGTATTAGCCTTGCCAAAATACTAACAAATGATGTCGGCGCGACATCGAGGATGCACACGCTAGCTACGGGAGATTAAAACGCAGACTTTCTTAGGCATGGTGGGGCGGGTGGAATTGACGTATATTCAGTAACAGCTACACCAAGCTACACCACCGCAGGTGTTCGACGTATGGTACTATGGTAGACCGCCTTTTCATAATTTTATTTAAAAATACACACGCTGGCTATCGGAGATTTAAACGTAGACGTTGTTAGGCGTAGTGGAGCCCTGTGGATTTGGCGTGTATTCAGTAACAGCTACGCCGCCGCAGGTGTTCGACGTATGGTACTATGTTAGACCCGCCTTTTCACAATTTTATTTAAAAATGTATACCCTTGCCAAAATACTAGGAAATGATGTCGCCGCGACATCGGGGATACACACGCTGGCTATCGAAGATTCAAACGTAGACATTGTTAGGCGTGGTGGAGCTCGGTAGAGTTGACGTACATTCAGTAACAGCTACTTAAGCTACGCCGCCGTAGATGTTCGACGTATGGTACTATGGTAGACCCACCTTTTCACAATTTTATTTAAAAATACACACGCTGGCTATCGGAGATACAAACGTAGACATTGTTAGACGTGGTGGAGCTCGGTGGAGTTGACGTATATTCAGTAACAGCTACACCAAGCTACGCCGTCGCAGGTGTACGACGTGTGGTACTATGGCAGACCCACCTTTTCACAATGTTATTTAAAAATGTATTACCCTTGCCAAAATACTAAGAAATGACTTTGATACTTCCTACTAAAATTGCTTTGCTGGAAAAAATAGAATCCAGCCATTTATCACAAGTCATCGTTGGATCGCTGCTTATTATTCATCTGTTATTTATAATTTTGTTTAAGAATTTATTAAAGTCTAAGAAGCACACCCATTTTTAATTTTATATGGATCTTCGCATATTTGGGACAGCCGCTTAATTGGGCCAAAATTTTAATCCCAATGCGTCCCGATTAAGCGAAATCGACTGTATTATTAAAAACTAATTATCGACCATTGTTTCAGGTGATGGATGGAAACATCAACACCTACTTGGAGTCCAAGAAGGAGTTAGATCCACCAATATGGGCCAACAAAATTCGGTTCTTCCCCTACAGTTACCATCAGCGAACGGTTTGTATGAGGGTGGAAATGTACGGTTGCAGATGGACAGATGGAATAATAAGTTATTCAATGCCACAAGGAGATAAACGGGGCTCCAATTGGGAGTTTTACGATAGTGCGTACGATGGGCACTGGGACGGGGATGAACTCAAACACGGCCTTGGAGTGTTAACTGATGGAAAATTTGGCCGTGATGACTTTAAACTCGCGTTTTATGACAACAGCCCCGCTTGGGTCGGTTGGAAAAATGATTCGCATTTAAATAAACCCATTGAGATAAAGTTCGAGTTCGATAAAGTTAGAGAATTTTCTGCTATTCATATTTACTGCAATAATCAATTTACTAAAGATGTACAAGTTTTTGCCGAAGCAAAGATTTCGTTTAGTGTGGGTGGAAAGAGGTTTAAAGGAGAGCCCATCACTTATGAATACATGGAAGATCGTATTTTTGAAAATTCCCGTAACGTTTCCATAAAACTGCATCATCGCGTTGGACGGTTTGTTAGATTGCAGCTCCACTTTGCTGCCAGATGGATTTTAATAAGCGAGATAACGTTTGATTCTGTAGTTGCTCATGGTAACTTTAGCGTCGAGGCAGAACCGTCGACCACTACTTCTCCATTGAAAACTGCGCGTTCTGATAAAAACTTGGAACACAAAATCGAAATTCCCATACCCACAACTAAAATGAACGATCCCACATACCTGACAATCATTGTAGGAGGCCTAACTGCTATAATATTAATCCTAGGCGGGATTATATTCATAATAATAAATCGCATTCGAAACCGTAAACATTTTCGAAGTCCGAACTCATCGAATGTTGGATTTCCATCTAACACTTTGCCTCATTTACAACCCGAGTCTGTGTTTGGCTTAAGTGAAAAAGGTAGTGCTATTGAAGCGTATGGTGTGACAGAAATAGATGATTGCAGAAGAAGTCACGGCACTATGAAATCGAGTTTAAGATCTACTTTGCCGCTTCCACATCCAGGGTTTGATAATTTATTAGAAAGCAATGATTATCAAGAACCATATCAAGCATTTAAATATGCTCCATATTATAGCTACAGCTCTGTTGTGATGGAAATGCAGGATGTGATAGCAAACAGTACTGCCAAGAAATTTGCTCCACCACAATCAGGTACTTTGTGCTGAATGTGCCATTTGAAGTACCTCATCTAAATGTTAAACTGTTTTCTAGATACCTATGATTATGCTGTACCTGAAACAGGAACTTTACCATTGCTTGGTACAGAGAAAACATTGCCAATGACGAGATCTCGAGTTGGAAGTGCTACTTCACATGCGTCACGAATGTCCGCAAGGAACAGTCACAGTGAACCAAACACCAAAAGGGTACAGAACAAGATTATTTGATAAAATAACTTTACGCTAATTCTTTGTTCATTGTTATAGTCATCACCGACTCAGCAAGAAGCTCTTGTTGCCTTAAAGAAGCGTTTGGAGGAAACAACATTAACAGAATTTCCTAGACATAGACTGCGAATGCTTTCGAAGTTATCTGAAGGAGCATTTGGAACTGTAAGGAAACTAATTTATATCAATTGAAAACTAGTTGACTTATCTTGGTATACATTGTAGGTATATATTGCTGAAGCAGATGGTATTCCGGAATATTCATCAACAATGTCTTTAGGAAAAAGACTTGTAGCCATAAAATTTCTAGGAGAAAATGCTTCTGAAAAAGAGAAGTAAGTATTTTACATTGTAATAACCTTTGTTTACAGCCAGTCAATCAAAACGGAAATTTTTTATTGAGTTAAATATTGCTGTAAACCCCTTGAAAATAAAAGTGTTTTAAAAAGTTATTGATATATATCTGAAAGCAAGCATTAAAATAAATGTAGCTTTACCAATATAGCTGAAAACCCTGGCCGCGGATTGTGTAAAAGCAAGGTGGCTTAAGTGTGGACGGAGCTCCTTCTCAAGTTGAACTGCATGCTTGCAACCTCAGTACAGTCCGAGAAATAGTAGCAGCCTGTGAGTTTAACCATTGCATTTTTTACAACATCCACTGCACCAAAAGAAAATTTCTGTCACTGGATGTACTAGACCTGTGACGTCGATCTTTTGTTTCACTTCAGCATGTTTCTTGGCAAATGGTATATAAATTTCTTCGACGATCTTTAACCCATAGAGATTCCTCCAATGGGTGGACTTTTGGGCGCCTTCCCATTTTTTGATCCCAGTCCCAGTGGTTTTTGTAATGCCACAGAAAGGTTCCATACCAATGCAGTACAAGCAAAGCGATCAGCTGTCTCAATTCCATTAACATTTTTATATCCTGGCGCCCACATCAAGGTTACCTTATCTTTTCTTACCAACTGCTTAACAGATTGTAGCCATTCCCAAGCAACTTCATACTCAAAAGTGTTGTTCTTCTTCTTCTTAGAGTGCTTTATCTCTTACGAGACGTAGCGATCTTCTCTCCTATGCCTGTGTTGCGCGTTTAAAGTGCCACAGACATAGAGGACTTACAGCTTAACGTGGGCTCCGAACCACAGGAAGTGTAAACATTTCTACTCCAGAGAAGATTTACTAGGCAGAATACCTCGCTGATTTGCCATTTCCTTGCGAAGGAGAACGGCCGTTAAAAATCCGATGTTCCAGTACTGGGAATTGAACCCAGGAGCTTCAGCGTAGAAGTCTAACGCGCTAACCTCTAGCCTACGGCCGTCTCACTCAAAAGTATAAGAAAGAAAAACTACCCTCACTAAAACCATTCAGGTCAAATATCTGCAAAACGAATGGGTCTGTCGATTTGAAACAAGAACACCTTTTATCCTAGAATTCTCCAATCTTTTCGAATATTTGACTAACATTTAAAAACCATCGAAAAGGAAAAAGTTACCATTAAAACCACCCACCACCCCCGCCAAAACTACCTCTTATGAGTCGTATAGTACTTTCATTCTAACATCATCTAATTTTCATTTCATTTAGAGTTATTCCTCTGCTTGTCCCACTTCCTCTATCCTTTCCATCCAGGCTTTCCTCGGTCTGCCTCTCTTTCTTTTTCTTCCTTTTCCTGTCTCGATCATTGTCTTGACCTTTCTTTCTGGGTCCATTCTTGCTATGTGACCATACCAGTTCAGTCGTCTATTCTCCAATTTTTCCATGATTAGGTTCTTGTTTAGTCATATTTCTTATTTGTGAGTTTCTTACTCTGTCAAATTTTGTCTTTCCCGCCATTTTCCTCAGGAATTTCATTTCCATAGCTTTTATTTGCGATTCGTGCTTTTTCAGTGGCACCCATGATTCACTAGCGTATAGTATCGTTCGTACGGCAATTACATTGTACACTCGCGTCTTTGTGATCATGTCTATTTCATTTTTCTGTAGTATAGTTTTATTTACTGCATAGTATATGAATATTTGCAGGTCTAGGTCAGTGGCGGCTCGCGGTTAAAAAATAGGTGAAGTGCTATTATAATAACCCTAATAATAACAAATAGGAAACATTTGCTGAGTCACTGCTTTCGTCGTGTCCGCGAAACGCGAATTCTTGCTTGCTTCAATACAAAACTGTGTCGAGAACTGTTTGGAGGAAAAGTCTATTTAATCCAACATTTTCCTTAAATTGTGCTTTAAAAAATCTCGTGCTTTCTTTTAAAACATCGCCTATGGTGTTTTGATTTTTCTCAAAATTCTTTAGTAGAGTATTTTAGACAGTTCTAAGGCCACCCCCCACCACTAACCTTGAATTTCAAGGTCAAGGATACAGCAGCTCCCCCCACTATCTTTGAATTCGAGGTCAAGGCAAAAACCTTACCTCCCTGAACTGTCAAGGTCGTTGTCAAAGGCCAAACCCAAGATGTATGACGTTGAAATGAAGGTTGTATACCAAGGTCATAAACAAATTAAAACGAGTAATTTTTATGTATGTTTTATTATACTAAATTGTATCCAGAAAGGTTGTGAAAACGCGGATTGTAGGACTTCTGCTGAAAAGTAATAAAGAATACTGTTCAGGTACTGTTACACATTTTACCTAATTTTACGTGGAATCAGCAGCCTCCAATAATGCCACAAATTCGTTTAGCCTGTTACCAGCATCTGAAGGCGCAATAGCCTTGCGACCCCACGCAAAAGTTTTAGTGGTGCCGGGAATAAGGTAGCGTTTGTCGTCATGAGATGAAAGTGCAACCTTATTTATCAAATCAGTATAGATAGTGTGCAAACGTGAGCGAAAAACGAACATTTTACACAGTACCACCCTCTCTTTACTCTCTGCAACATTTTGATACATTTGGGTGGTCAGATGTTGTTCCACAGCACTTTTCTTTACCCCCTTTGCTTTCTTTTTCTCTTTGTTACCCACATTCACACAACATGTTTTTACCCCGGCTCCGTAAAAGCTGTGTATGGGTCAACGACCTTGACAGTTCAGGGAGGTAAGGTTTTTGCCTTGACCTCGAATTCAAGGATAGTGGGGGGAGCTGCTGTATCCTTGACCTTGAAATTCACGGTTAGTGGTGGGGGGTGGTCTTAGAACTGTCCAAAATACTGTACTTTCTTTAACTTCAATGCACATATTAAATGATCTTTAGAGTCGGCATGTTCATGTAACTCCCTTGTAATATTTAACAGATCTGCAAACCCCTCCCTGTTCCAGACACACTGTCTTGTACAAGTAAGGCCAACAAAATAATTTTTGTATTATTGGGCTGCTACATAACCATTTGTATTCAGTGAACCAAGAAATTTTAAACTTAATATTATATGATTTTCCACTACCTTTTAAGTCTTCTTTCGCGGTAATTGTCAAAGCAACTGTAGGTCGCCTTTGATTTAGCACGTCTTTTTTTTATCGTCTTCCTTCCAATGCCTGAATGGCGTTTCTCACAAGCTGCACACTATGTCATTAATACGATTCATAGTTCTCCTGGTAATTATCTACGTATAAAAGTAAACTTTCCAAAACAGAAGCACACACGATACGAGTACACATGCGCAACACAATCAACAATAGTAATAGTTACCAATTAACTATAATTCATAATCGAACGGATAAATTGAAAAACCGCCATCTGAAGTGCTGAGGTTGCTTGCGAGTGATGTCTTCCCTTGCGTGTTTCACCACGAACCAATTCTAGATAGTGACGTAGGCGTTACCACGGCAACGGAGATATAAGTGCAGAGTTAAAGTACGTTTGAGGCCGACTCTTCACTACAATTGCTCGAGTGTTGTAGGTAAGGTTTTTTATGGTCGACGCTCGACGGACTGCATTTAAAATTGAAATTTTTATTTGTTTTCACTAAGCTTATTGTATCTACGAGTATGTATGCCGTAAATAAACGACTCCTAATAGGTGTAATGCCGATAAATAATTTGTTATGTAATTTAAATAAATATTCGCAATTAGATGTAGACTGTTACTTCTTCCAGTGTTTTTTGTTGTCATAATATGATTTTTTCCTCTTCTGTTCTATTTTGGTCATTTATTATCATTATTTTGCTTTTAGTTGAGTTGATTTCCATTTTTAGGCTTTCGATTTCTTGTGCCCACACATCTACCATGCATTTTTCTTTGAGTCTTGGCTATTAGCACAATATCCATGTAGAGTAGACCATCTAGTTTTGTTGATGTGAGATTTCTATACCGTATTGTTTGTTCTACTTTCCCTCTTGTATTTTTTATTAACCTGTCCATTACTATGATGAATAGCAGTGGGCTTAAGCTGTCCCCTTGCTTCATCCCTTTTTCCATTTCAAAGTCTTCTGATCTTTGTCCATTTATCTGTACTTTTGCTGTTACATTTTGGTATACGCTTTTTATTACTTGTATTAATTTTCTATCTATTTTAAGGTCAATTAGACTCCATATTACTTCCCTTTCTATCCTATCAAATGCGGCTCTTAAATCTATGAATGTCATGTATAGTTATTCTCCGCTGTCCATTGCTCTTTCTACTAAGTTTCTCACTTTGCTAATATTGTCATTTGTCTGTTTGTCTGCTCTGAATGCCGCTTGTTCGTCTTCCATTTTTTTTTCTACTTGTTTTCTTAGTTTTTCCTCTACTTTTCTTTTATAAACCTACTGAAGATGGGCAGAGAGCTCTATAATTTTCACATCTTGTATGGTCGCACTTCTCATGGATTGGTAAAATTAAGTTGTTTTCCCAGTCCTTTGGAATTCTTTCCTTTTCCCATGCTTCTTTGCACATTAGGGCCAGCCACCTCTTTTGCCCCCATCCACTTTATCATATCAGGTTCTATATTGTCTGCTCCTCCTGCTTTTCCTATTTTAATATTTCGTAGTGCTTCTTCTATTTCTGCCATCGTTGGTTCTTCTATTTGTTCGTTTCTTTCCTGATATGGTATTTCTTCATTTCTTTCATTTCCCTCTTTTGGTCTTTGTTCAAATTTTTGCGTATAATGATTTTTCCATATTTCTAGAATTTCTTGTCTTTTAATCGTTATCTCGTTTTCTTTATTCTTCATTCCTCTTATTTCTTTTTTCTTTTTCCTTCTCATATTTCTTAATCGGTTCCAGAATTTCCTATTATTATTTTTAAAGTCATCATTTAGTTCTGTCCCAAACTTCTCTCACCTTCTTCTTTTTTCTTCTCTTACTGCTATCTTCACCTCATTTCTTAATCTTATATAGTCTGTTTTGTCTTGTGTCTCATTTGTTTTAATGTATTTCTCTCACGCTTCTTTTTTTGTTTTGATTTTTTCCTTTAATTCTATTGTTCGTTTTTGGCTGGAGTTTATTTTCCTCTTTTCGCATACACGATAAAGCACAGCCCAATATTTTTGTTTTGGGATCGTCAAAAAGCAGTCTTGGAACCCACCAAGAACACAATTTTCGATAATTCAGTTTCTCCGAAACAATGGTTACAAAACTGACCTTGATACCTGTGGAAATTCAATTGATAACTTTAAAATCGTGAATCGTCGGTCCTCTCGAATTTTGTTGTCCACATCACGAACCAAATCTTCAGAAATCAGAGAAGGTCAGCCAGGGCGTGGCTCATCCTGCACATTAACCCGCCCGTCCTTGAACATTCTCACCCACTTTCGAACTTTACTGTCACTCATAGCATTACCGCGGTAAAGTTTACAAATCTGACGGTGAATTACCGCTGCTGCCAAGTTTCTTGCACTCAAGAATCGAATTACAGATCGTATCGCACAGTCGGCGGGCGATTCAATTTTCTTAAATATTATAAACTTCTACAGCTCAGCATACAGACCGACTATATGGCTGAAAAAGGCGTCTAAACGCGCGCAAAGCATGCTGGGAGCAAACGCGCAAGCGCACTGTGGCGAACGCGCGTCGTTTTCACTCTCGTTCACAAAAGGACCTTATTTAAAAAATACCCCTCGTTCTTTCCTGTACTGTAGTACAAAATAACAAAAACGTAAAGATTTTGTGTTTTTGAACATGAAAATACATAAATGAGATGGAAAACAGTGTAATTCTCAGAGCGGAAGAAATTTTGTATAACATCTGATAATTTATTCAAGTGAATGAATAATTTAAAAGTGTATACTAAGTTTACGTTTCATTTCCAGGAAAGACTTTTACCGAGACGTTAGAATTTTAGCGGCGTTAGATGATCCAAATATTGCAAGGGTATTAGGAATATGTAGCCAAGAGGAGCAGCTCTGTGTTGTGATGGAGTACTTGGATCATGGCGATCTGTGCCAGTTCTTAAAGACTCACGTAGCTGCTGAGAGCAGCAATAGTGTACCATATGGTGTAAAATCCCTTAGTTTTAATTGCCTTCTTTATATGGGTGCTCAGATAGCTTCTGGTATGAGATACTTGGAGTCCCTGAACTTTGTTCACCGAGATTTAGCGACGAGAAACTGCCTAATAGGAAAAGCATATCAAATAAAAATCTGCGACTTCGGCACATACAACGAAGTTTACGTGAACGATTATTATAAAGTAGATGGTAACACGCCGCTCCCAATCAGATGGATGGCTTGGGAGTGCGTTTTTCAAGCCAAGTATACTAGCAAGACGGATGTCTGGGCTTTTGCTGTTACATTGTGGGAGATTCTTACCCTGTGTCGCTGGCAACCATTCGACGGCCTTTCTGACCCTCAAGTTATGGAAAATTTAACCCATATGCACTGTGATGATGGCCAGTATATGTACCTACCTCGACCTATGATAGCTAACAAAGACATTTATGATTTAATGGTGGAGTGTTGGCGGCGGAATGATATAGAGCGACCTTCGTTTAGAGAGATTCACTTATTCTTGCAGAGGAAAAATCTGGGGTATGCCCCTACGTAGTGTTAGCAAGACTGGTTAGTCATAGAGGGATCAAGTACAGATAGATTTTTATGTATATAGAACACAGGGTGATAAAGCTTAGACCATTAAGTTGTTTTTTCAAGGAAGTATTTATTTATAGTTTTTTTTTTATTTGAAAAAAGTGCATTTAGTACTGCTTTAAGAAATGTGAATGTAATTTATATTTTCAAGTTAGAGTCTAGATTTAGTTTTCTTTACACGTTTTGCTTAATTCATTTGTTAAATTATACACACAAAGCACAATAATGTAAGACAATGTGTAGGTACCAATGTTGAAGTAATTTATAGTGTTATATAAAATATACAAACTCTATATTTACTAGTCAATTGATTGAATCGCCTATGTAGGTATTTTCAATAGTAAACAAATGATTTTTATGCTAAACTAAGAGAGCTTATACCTTTGCTTATTACACGGTATGTGTGAATGAACGTTTAAAATTTATTCTAAATTAAAACGAAATAGAGGAACAGTGATATTGCTGCTGTTTAATGTAAAATAAGTGTATTATTATATTTTCTAGTTACCATACAAAGCAGCACTATTTTTCAATCAAATATTTGTTAACTCTGTCAGGAGACTATTTGCTATTATAAGTTTACTACTGGTGAAATTTGTAATTAGTACAACGAAAACATTTCCTTCTCATATGTAATTAATTATGCTTCACTAACTTCTCCTTGTTATTACCTACTTAACTTCTCAGATATAGTGTAATCATAACTTCTATGGGGTATCTCAAACTTTAGGCTCCCATTCTTTAAGCTATGGCGCAACAAAAACTTCTAGGGCCACAAACAAACAAAAAACCCAACTACATAGCCAGTTTAAATTTTTTCCATTGAACAACTAGAAGCTTTTTAACTAAAGCCTTTAACAAATAATATAAATATTGTTTGTTGCCTGGTAATTCTATCTATTTATAATGTAGATACGTGTTATCAGATTGCTTTGAGCATAATCAGTTTGAATATGTCAATACAAGTAATATTTATTCAACAGATGTTTATTATAAATACTATTCACATTCACTTTGTGCTCCTATCAAATTTTAAAAACATGCTCCATAATTCACAAAACAAAGAAGTTGATTTTATTTTGATATCTTCTAGCCTGGGGACAAAGGTTTTGAGATACCTTGCATAATTATATAATTATGTATTTGTTAAATGTTTTGATATACCACATAATTTCTGCATTATATACAGTTACAGTGTTTCTGTTAAAAAGTACTTTTACGATAAGGCAATAAATTGTTTACAATGTTCTTTACCAATTATGTTTGTTGGACAAAATTGGAATTATTTGCAGGATGTAACTGTAAACTAAACTATTTTTATATTGTTTGTACCGTATTGTTTCAATTGTGCCAATGACAATTATTAGTATGATTTCGTTATTGTCTGCCTGTAGTGGATTAGAATAATTTAATTACAAGTAGTTATAATAAAATAAAACATTCCACCTTTTAATATTAGCATGATGGCACAGGATTATTAATACTTGCAATAATACTTTGTGATTCAGTTGTTGTGTATCTAAATTTTTGCAAATAAGTAATTGTCAACGTAACATATCAACGTAAATAAAAATTATTACCAATACAAATATACTGTTAAATTAATTGCTTAATTCTTATTTTAATTAAGTGTATATGTTGTGTATACTTTCATCCCCACTTCAAGATAAAAAAAAGTTGAGAATCACTATGGAGATCTCTCTTGGGCCGCAAATATTGGGAGGTACTTCCAAATACCTATTTGTAAACATTGTGAGGTAAGTTACAAAACTATGCAAACATAGTGTAAATCTAGCTTACAAACTAAATAGTTTACATTATAAAATCATATTAAAAGTATACAATACTAACCTTATTTTAATGTAACATACAAAAATACAATGTCCACTAAAATAATAACTTATTATCACAACAATGCAGCTTTAAAAATTAAAAAACGTTGTAGATCTTCGAAATTCATGTAAATCGTTACACACATAAGTAAAATTTTCCAAATGAACTATACTGAAAGTTACACTTTAAATGCACTATGTGGCAGCATAGAGCAATGCATTTCTTATGGAAGAAACCTGTAAACTCTATTTGTTGAGCATTGAGCTAGAACGTCAACAAACGCACGTGTTTGACTCGCCCGAGCGCGCTCTGTGATTGGTCTACGCTAGATAACGCTAATGCCTCATTACTTAAAGAGTAATTGACGCTCAAAACCTTTACTTTGCACTCGTAATTACCGGGTTAAGTTTGTGTGCTTTTTGGGCAGTGACTATCGGTTTTCGGAGCGTTTGTATAGTGCTTGGTGCTTATTTTCCTAAAATGGAACAAGTTGTTCCAGAAACGTGTATTCGTAGGGGCGTCCTATTACTTTAAATGAAAAACAAATGTACAATTTGTTGCTAAAACAGTGGATGTTAGTGTTGCAACAGTAAAAAAATTTTAAACGAGTTTCGGGATACTAGAACTTTGTCTTCTCCAAAATCTACCGGAGTTGAAATTGAATATGCTGTTTTCTTTGATATTATCGCGTGGCGTCGAAATTATCTTAAAACTATCCGAAAATATCGAGAAACAGGTTGAGTAATTTTTTATACCGATGAAACTTGGGTAAATGCCGATAAGCAGATGTCTACAAGTCCATAAAACAGCTTTACTTAAAAAAATGGTTCTTTTCAGAACCACAAAATCTCCTAAAAATAAATTCTGGCCGCGCGAACTTTACACATCCGGTAAATCAACGCACCTGTCAAGCGTTTGTTTAAGTTCTAGCTCAATGCTCAACAAATAGAGTTAACAGTGTTGCCGATTCCGGATACCAACCCAAACGCCTTGTGTGGTGGGGTAAGATTGAGTTTGTTTACGTCAGAGGTCCTCGAGCAGTAAACTTTTCACGTGTAGTCAAACAAGTTTATATATTTACGTATTTTAAATTATTGATATTATTTAATTGTAGCATTTTAAAAAGGAATTATGAAAAGTTGAAACTTTTAAATCGATGCTTAACGAACATACCTATGCGAAGATATTGCAGAGAAATTTGATGTGAGCTACTTCGGCTCCCCCCGCCTTATCATCGTGAGTTAAATCCCATTGAAATGGTGTGGAGCCACTTAAAAAGATACGTCGCTTTAAAGAATATCACTTTGAAAGACGAGAATTTGCGTAAATTAATTCAAGAGGCATGTAATCAGTGGCGACTCGCGGGTAAAAAATAGGTGAAGTGCTATTATAATAACCCTAATAATAATAAATAGAAAAAATATAATTCAATGTCAACTTACATAGTTTCTGTAGACCAAGTCTATCATTCCGTCCTTTAATGCAGCAAAATTATTTATTATGTCTTCGTAAAATGGTTGATTTTTTATTAATATTAATGAGAGTTCTTTTCGAATTGAAATATTTGCCAAAGAAGAAAGCCTATCTTGAGATACTGTATTTCTCTGCGTATTGCCGCTTAGGGCGCTTAGAAATATCGATTTGTGTTATTTCTATTTCCTTAGTCTTATCGAAGAGTGTATCAAAGAAATCGTCATTCCTTTTCCTCTTTAATAGTTCAATAGTTTTATTTATTTTTGTAACACAAAAATTAATATCGAATGATTTCTTTTGGAGAGCATCAAATAATATGTCAGTGAGAGAGAAAATATCATGAAATACTACAGCTAAAAATGTGAATTCAAAATTGTTGAAATCGTTTAAAAACCGACGGTTAAACCCGTACATGCAGTTCAGCGGCTGATTGTGACTGAACTCTTCACTTGCGCGATTTACCGTGAACCAATTGTAGACATTGACGTACGCGTTACCATGGCAACGGGGGTATACGTGCAGACTTAAAATACGTTTGAGAGCGACTCTTGACTACAATTACACGAGTGTTGTAGGTAGGTTTTTTATGGTCACTGCGTTCACGCTCGACGGACTGCATTTAAAATTAAAATTTTAAATACAAGGGGACCAGAAAAAATGTAATGTGTTTGTTTTCACTAAGCTTATTGTATCTACGAGTATGTATGCCATAAATAAACGACTCCTAATAGGTGTAATGCCGATAAATAATTTTTTATGCAATTTAAATAAATATTTGCAATTGAATGAAAATTTTAGGTGAAGAGGCGCTTCACCTACTTCCCTTGACGAGCCACTGATGTCGCTTTGTTTCAAGAAAACGGAAACACTCATTAATGTTTTTACAATAATATCTAGTAGTAATCAGTTAGTTATTAAATTTCAACCAAGTCAATCGCAATCGCATTAGGAAGTTATTCACTGAATAACTTCAATCACTAATTTCTTCTTCAGATGTTGACAATACATCTTGCGGTAGTTTGCGTTTGAGTCGCTTGTGGATTGATTTTTCTCCTGTTCCATAATGGGTAGCGCCAGGGCATTCACCGAGTTTATCGTGGAAGGTCGTAATACATTTTTCGATAAATTGTTCAATAGTAGGAATTTGCAGTTCTCTATGGATTTGTATGTTACGTACAAACCATGGCTATTCGTAGAATTTTATTTTGAAAGACTTGCAGCTTTTTTATTGTTGTTTTAGGAGCAGCACCCCATACTCGACAGGCATAGGTCATAATTGGTCGTAGCAATGATTTGTAAATAAATAGAGAGCAGTCGAGTTTTAGAGGGCTTTTGCGGTTTATTATCGGATACAACTGTGATAACCTTGCATGAGCTTCATTCAGTTTCTTATTTACATGTAATCTCCAAGTTAGTCGTTTATCAAGATGAACTCCTAGGTACTTCACTCCTTGATCAGGACTATTCCATGGTACGGGTTGGTTATTTATGACTAAGTTGTTTGGGGTAGCCGGTCGTCGCAGGGTGAAAATTTTTGCTTCGCATTTTGTAGGGTTGAGGTTTACTTCCCATTTCTTGAGCCACCCGCTTAGTTCTTTTAAGTTTTCTTGGAGTTGTTGGACAGCTACATCAATGTTTTGACTTTGAGTGACGATTGCAGTGTCATTTGCATACATTGCAATGGTAGAATTGGGCAGGCGTGGGATGTCATGCATGAACACATTGTGCAGGATTGGTCCCAAAATTGATCCTTGTGGTATACCAGCCAATATATCTTTGATTGCTGAGACGGCAGCATTACTTCTGACTTGAAACTTTCTATCTTCCAGAAAAGATTTGATTATTAGCAGGAGATAGTGCGGTAAATCGAGTTTAATCAGTTTATATAACAGTCCATCAAAACCATACCGTATCAAATGCTTTTGCTATGTCTAGAAAAGCTATTACTGTGTGTTCCTTGCGCTCAAATCCTCTTTCAATGGTTTCAGTTATCCTTAATAATTGATGATTTGTTGAGTGTTTCGGTCTAAAACCAAACTGAAAAACTGGAATTGAAAGCCTCTTTCAATGGTTTCAGTTATCCTTAATAATTGATGATTTGTTGAGTGTTTCGGTCTAAAACCAAACTGAAAAACTGGAATTGCATTTTTCATTGAAAGTTCTATATTTAGTCTTTTAAGAATAGCTTTCTCAAACATTTTTGATAACACAGGTAAAAGACTGATTGGCCTATAATTTGTAGGCTCATGAGAATTCTTACCTGGTTTGTTAAACACCAGAATGTGCCCTTTTTTCCAGGTATTCGTATTTTAACGATGGTATCAAATTTTCCTTCCGCACCACAGGCGCGGCTAACACGCTCAAAACTATTTTCCGGGGAACGATCTGATTTGTACCTATATAGAGGAAGATTCGGTTGCCTATCGGTTATCTTCTCTATACACGATATACCAAGCGTATTGGGCACCGATCGCTTCGTTCCCTATCGTCAATCAACGTTTAGATTTTGAATGCAGAGTTGCATTGTTTTCGCGCAATCGCTTAAAGTTACGATGAGGCGTCCGTAATGAGTGGTAAGACAAATGGTGTCCAAGCCATTATCAAAAGAACATTTCCACATGCACATTATATTCACTGTTGTGCGCATCAATTTAATTGAATTACTGAACGAGCGGCACAGTGCAATAAAAATGTAAAAATTTTCTTTGCAAATTTGCAGTCATTTTCAAGCTTTTTTTCTCGATCGCCAAAACGAACGGCAATTCTTGATGAAATACTCAAACGTAGATTACCACGCGCTGCTCCTAAACGGTGGATTTTCAAAAGTCGAACTGTGAACACATTATTTGAAAACCAGGATTCTTTCAAAGAATGTTTAGACAAAATTATTGACGAAGATGGGATGGATTCAGTTACTATTAGTGAAGCAAGTGGTTTATTGAAACATTTGAATTGCCCGGAATTTCTCTACTGGATGAAAATATTTCATTTCATCATGCCACATGTTAAAATATTATTTAATCAGACTCAAATGCGCGGGATTGACAGTGCTCAACTGCAAAAGGCAATTGAACAATGCCAACAGCAAATTATTCGAATTAGAAATTCTACTGACAATGACAATCAAGAACGCAATAATGAAGAACCTGCAAGGAAACGACAAAAAACGACAGCTGAAGATAACAGAGCTGTTATTGTAAAGGAAGTATGTGACACTATTTAAAGCCAAATTAGCGACCGATTTGATTTTAGGGATCACTTAAGTGCAGCAAAATTATTTGATTCTTAAAATTTTAAAACTTATAGGCATGCATTTCCACAAAAATATTTTGATGAAAATGTGAAATCTTATCCTATGTTGGACAGTGTAACATTGAAAAGTGAACTTTCAGCAATTTATGAGCGCGATGACATGTGTGACGTAGGTGGTATCTTGCCACTTTTAGTGTTCATAACAGACAACAACCTAAAAAAGGTTTTGACGGAAACATACAAACTGTTGGATATTATTTGTACAACGCCCATGTCGACAGCAGAATGTGAACGATGTTTTTCCACCCTCAAACGCATTAAAACTTTTCTGAGAAGCACAATGTCAGAAGATCGACTGAACGCATTGGCGGTCCTATCAATACAAAAGAAGTTCGTCCAGTCTATCCCGGATTTTGACAACAAAGTCATAGACATCTTTTCCAGCATGAAAAATAGGAGAATGGATTTTATGTACAAAAAATAGGTAAGTTTTTTCTGTGCCCACCCTCTTTCTTAACTCACGAGCCGCCACTGGAAGAGAGAAACGCAGCAAACCTTAGAATAAGACAGTTAAAAGAAGAATATTGGAGCGTTTCACAAAGAACATGGATCGCAAAAGAAAATATGACACATGCTGAGAAACAGAAAAGCGGAAGTAAGCGAGATCGTAAAAATAAATGCCATCGATGCGGGAAATTGGGTACAATACTTCAAAAATGTATTTAAGAAAGAAGCAACAGAGACAATTACAATACAACATAGAGAAGATGAAGACGAGTCCGTTAGCGTAACAGTGGAAGAGATCGAAAAGGCAAAGAAAACACTTAAAAATAGGAAAGCACCAGGGCAGTATGGAATAAGGAATGAAATGCTAAAATATGGAGACCAAGCATTAAACGAACAGCTTGCAAGATTCTTCAACATGATAATTAAGGAAGTAAAGCTGCCTAGCGAATGGAAAGTGAGCACAACTATGAACTATTCCAATATACAAAAAGGGAGAAAAGAGCAATATAGAAAACTACCGTGGAATAACGCTCTTGAACGCGGTTTAAAAGCTGCTAACTACAATGCTACTGGACAAGATGCAGTTAAACCAGCATATAAGTGAAGAGCAACAGCAATTTATAGTAATACACCTATTTCTATTAAAATGTCTCAATAAAACACAGTTAATTAAATATACTGCTTTATTCACTAATTCGAACATCTGCACTTTACGACACAAGCTTCGAATGTGTTTTAATAACACTTTATCCAAACATTTACACCCTGGCATGATGAGGTCATTCCACTGCGCGTAACAGTCGGCCATCCTGATTCTTAGGGTCCTCGCTAAGTACACAACAGCAATAAGTTTAGCTTACATTATCACTTTCATAGAACTCTGGTACACCCTTTTATATCACTCATTGCAGTACAGTTCATTACTCTGCTGTACCCCTCTTTCACTTATTCTTACTCTCATTACTCTCACTTAAAATAAGGTATACTCTGTTATATCTCTCTCTGCAAACTCTTACTCTCACTTTCTCTAGCGGTATCTCACTAGATTTGCCAATACCTCATCAACTCAACTCACTAATGGCACCTCACTAAATTTGCCAATATCTCATCAATTCAACTCACTAATGATACCTCACTAAATTGGCCAATACCGCTCCATCTCAACTCTCTAATAAATCAACTAAGTCATCCCTATCACGTTCTGCTCTTTCATCATCTGCTTCACTATCGCTTTCAATAACTACACCACTTCGATATGGGCGTAATGCATCTACAGCCACTATTGCTGAGAACCTCTTGTAGCCCTTTATGCCCTTTACACTTATGATTTGATATCTGTCATTACCAAATGCTTTGCTTATCCGATAAGGTCCACTGAATTTAGTATCAAGCTTACGGTTGACCCCAGTAGTATTACACGTACTAGAACCTCGCTATAATACTAATTCTCCTTTTATATAACCTTTGCTTAATTTTCGCTTCTTATCAAATCTCTCTTTCATTTTTCTCGAAACATTTTTTACATTTTCTTTAGTTTATTCACGCCTAAGTTCAGTGGTGTCAGATTGCATGTCACTTTCTAAATTATTTAATAAATTACCTACCTTTATGAGCAAACAAAAGTTGATATGGAGAATACTTGGTACTTGAATTAACGGTGTTGTTAATGCCCCAAACTATTTGTGACAAATACTCATCCCATAATGTTTCTTATGTTTCATTGGTTGTACTTGCACGAATTGCATCTAGAATTGTACGATTAGCCCGTTCTACTTGTCCGTTAGCTGTTGGTGTAGTAATTGCATTTTGCACATGTTGGATTTGTCTTTCATTTGTAAATGCTTTAAAGTGTCTGCTTGTAAAGGTTAAACCCCTACCTGAAACGATCTTTTTCGGATATCCAAACATGCTAAACACATCTTTTAGAGTTTTCGGACAAGCGATACGGTCTGATACAGACGTATTAGACACTAAATTTATGTGCATTTCAGTAAGTTTTGTACAACCTAATTCTCCTGTAGTAAAAGCAAAGCATTCGGATATACTAAATAGCAACTCTTTTAATTTAGCCTGCACTTGATCATCTGATATACCAATTTCAATATTATCATATGCGCTTCGATCAAGTGCCATTATATTAATACTTTTACAAATACGTACTAACTTTGAGCCCTGTGTGGCTTGCCTCACTTCTCTCACTCTCGCTAAAACTCGTCCAGGTTCCCATTTGAGCTCCTCATTCCCGATGTTGACTATCAATATCTTGCCTGCCATTCCGGTAAGGGTCGCATTAGCAAGCAAGTAGCACTGATTTCCCATTTCGACCATCTTGGTAGTGACATGGACCTTGCTTCCCGCTTGACCCCCTTTAATCTTAACTGGGACGTAGACAAAACTTTGAACTGGCACTGTTACTTGTTCTTGAAGTTCTAATTCCACCTTCTGGGCAGTGGCGGTTTGTACTAAAGGGCACAAAGGCACGTGCCCACCCAACCACCAAGATAAACACAGAAAGAAATTCGCATGTAATTCAGTGCATTATTTTAATTTCATTATTTTAACGATGGTATCAAATTTTCCTTCCGCGCCAAAGGCGCGGCTAATACGCTCAAAACTATTTTCCGGGGAACGCAAGAACAAAAGATCACCTTAGTAAAATTCCAAACATTCGAACAAAAAATTGAAATATTGAAGCAGAAATACAAACTGGGGCAGAAGAAAATTTACATTGATAATGACCTAACTACAGAGGAACAAAAGGTGCAAGCTGCAATAAGGAAAGTAGCAAGGGAGGAGAGGAATAATGGCAAGAATGCCAAAATGGGCTACCAGAAAATGGTCGAGGACGGAGTCAATTATGAATGGTCGGAAGAAAAAGGAGGAAGCTTAAAACAAATATCAAAAAACTAAAATTAAAGAGAAAGGAAGGAGCAAAGGCAACGAAAACAGGCATGGAAACGAACTTGATTCTGGATAATGGAAAGGAAAATAAGCAAAATCAAAACCAAAAATTAATTTTAGCCAGCTGGAACGTAAGAGGCTTAAACAGTGAAGGAGCCGTGAAACAATTGGTAAAGGAACTAAGGGGATATAAAATAGATCTCATTGCAGTACAGGAAACAAATATAAAAGGGACGGATCTGACGGAAATAGAGGAGTACACCTTCCTAAACAGTGGCGGAACACAAAACAGGCTAGGGAAAGGTTTCTTAATAAAAAAAATCGCTAAGGAAGCATTTGATAGAATTTAAAGCTATTAGTGACAGATTATGTTATCTAAGACTGAGAGGTAGATATCGAAAGATCAGCATAATCAATGTACATGCACCAATAGAAGACGCCGAAGACGAGGAAAAGGAGAAATACTATGAAGCGCCGAGTGAAGAATATGAGAAGATACCGAAGTACGATATAAAAATAATAGCGGGAGATTTTAATGCCAAGTTAGAGCGAGAGGAGAGGAACCAACCAATGGTCGGTAAATACAGCAAACATAAAACAACAAATAAAAACGGACAGGAACTAATTAATTTTGCGGCCGAGAGAAAGTTGGTAGTGAGGGCTACATATCTAAAGCACAAAGACATCCATAAGGGAACGTGGAGAAGTCCAGATGGCAGAACGACAAACCAAATTGACCATGTGCTCATCGAGGAAAGGCACGCTGAATGTGTGGATGACGTTAAGAGCTGCAGAGGAGCTGACATAGGATCGGACCACTTCCTAATTCGTATTAAATTTACATTGCAACTACCAAAAACAGAAAGAAAGAAGACAGCAAAAGCAGAACAGAAAAGATGGGACAGGGAGGCGCTAAAAGATGAAGAACGAAGAGTACAATTTAGCCAAGAAATGGACAAGCAG
>JABXWE010022109.1:0-45604 GCA_014611495.1 Limonius californicus | reverse complement strand
CCTCAGCGCTAAGGTAGAAACACGGGGGACCTACAGTTTAACGTCGAATCCGAACGACAGAAATTCCAGAGAAGGTTTTTAGCATTAAGATCCCACGGTTGCAAGCCGAATTGGGAAATTGTGTGTGGTGGGTTGCAGACAAGATTTTTCTAAATCTGCATAGTTCTGCTTAGGTTTCGAACCCAAGCCAGAATCGACGTTTTATTCAGAAAGCGAGCGCTCTACCAACTGAGCTACCATATACTACCTATATATATATATATATATATATATATAGTAAGGTATAGGTTGTGTACCGCTGTCGTAATATGTTTATCGTTATATTATGAAAATATAACTTACTGTTTCAGTTTTGAGTTGAGGAAATATATTTTTTATTTTTTTGCTTTTTGTGATAGACAATATCGATATTTGAATTTAACATTTTCTTTACACTGTATATACTGGGTGATAGAAAAGATCAACTTATACAGCTTTTCGCAAATGTTCTTTAGACAACTCATTCACCCTTATTGTTAGTCATATCAATTAGACATTGAATGTTTGATGATTTATTTGTAGCATGATGTTATCCCGTCAATATTTGATATTGCATTAGATAGATTGTTTTTAATTATTTTAAATATGGCATATGTGCAGGGAACTGCAGTAAATGCAACATCATTGTTCATTATATTAATCATAGGCCTACGGTATAGTGAGTACACTACAATAAAACTCTTCACGTACCTTGGTACCTTTAAAATGATACGTGTAGGAACAAATAGTAAATGAGTTTGTATGTAATTAATTTTAATCACAGGAGAGGATACGTCAATATATAATTCACACACAAAGTAAAAACCACTGCTTTCATAGTTTGTGTATTGTTCAAGGTGTACCAAAATCTTGCGTGTTCTCTAAGAATTTAATACGGAAATGGAATCTGTCAATACTATGAACGGTCATGCTGGTAAGAAACGAATTTCATTGACGGCTTAATGTGAACTAACCTCTATATAATGTCGTAGGGCCAAACAAAATTCTTCCGTCAACAAATGTATATACGTCTGATCCAAGTGAGCCCGTACTCCTGAGAATTCCGAAACGAGGGAAGGCTATAGAAACTATATCTCCCATATCTGTTCCCGGATTATTACAACGAACTGCATCCAAGTATCCTAATCATCCAGCGTTATCGTACAAAAACGCTGATGGTAAATGGAACGCAATCACTTACAGGTCAGTACCTATGCCTCTGGCAATTTTGTTACCTTATATTTTTCATCGTATGTATCTTTTTTTCATTCATTCATACTACCCCCCCTCCCCAGAACCGCTTTCTCATTACTTCAGGGGGATGCGGGCGTCTCTTACATACTATCCATTCATGCAACGTGCGGTCGCCTTAGCCGCGGTTTGACAACGCGGCCGATTGGACCGCATTTCACTCTGACCTCGACTGACAGCGCGTATTCGTACTGCCCCATCAAGTCGTGTGTATCTATAGACGCCGTTTCAATGCAAATCTTAATTCTAATTTACCTACCTGTTTACAACTATGAGAATATATAGAGCGTATATATGTTTGCTTTTTGGTGTAGTGATATTTCCAAATTGAAATTTAACGTCACAAGACGCCTGTTTCATTTTCGGTGGACCACTCTGTATATCTTCAAAATATACAAAGAATAATATTTGAAGTGTTAAACAAACTAAAGGAAGCGGTTCATATTTAGACAATAATATACGGAGGTATCACTAAAAATTATTTTTTAAATATAAAAAAACAATTTTCATGCAATAAGATAATGTTTCGCATCAATCTAATTTACTACTGGAAAATTTTCTTGCATAGGAATATTTGATAACCAAAATTATTTATAAAATTCTTATCTATTATTAATAACTTCATTGTTGATAATTGTTACTACTGACACTGAATATGCATAAAAATAGATGTATTTCAGTTTATGTTGTTAATTAGATTAGATTACCAAATGATTTTTTCTTTAGCGGTTTTTTTATCAATCTATTATATTTACACATTTGTACAAATATCAGATTTTTTTATTAGAGCTTTACTAAAATATTTGCATAATTCCATTTGATTAGGAAGTTGTTGTGAACATTCTTGTAATACTTGCTATACATTTTGAGATACAATTTAGATTTGAATACTTAATAATTTATTTAAAATACATTTGAAAATTGCACTGAAATTAGGCAACACAAACCACAGTAACAGAAGATGGTTTCTTCGTATCATTAACCTACATACATATATTTAAATGAAACAAGGAGTTAACGTTAAGTAAAAGAAATTATTTGATAGATTCAAAAACATGTTATTATTATTATTATTAGATTATATTACTTTTACGGTAAATGACCAACCCCTTCATAAAAAATTTTTATAATTAACTTTTCAATCTATCCACCTATGACAATTGGAAAATCGTCAAATGTTTTTACAAAATTTAAAATTCCAGGTAACCAGTAAAATTATGTTTGAATTAGTAGTTAAACGATGCAGTAACTACAGCCGACATGTTTTGAAACAAAATAACATCACGGCTTTGAAAACAAGACAAAAAAACTCAGCATTTATACTACACTAAAAACCAAAATAACATAATTGCACTGAAGTTAGGCAACACAAACTGCAGTAACAAAATATGGTTTCTTCGTAGTGGTCAGTCAATATTTCAATGAAATCAAGTAAAATTCTTCTATAAATTCCAAAAAGTGTAATTATTACTAGTAATACCCTTTTCGCTGTAAAAAAATTTGTTTATATAGTTTACCCTCCAATCTATAAACCTAGGATGCTTAGAATTCATAGCATGTCTTTAAAACAATTTAAAATTTCCGATAACCAGTAAAATTATGTTTGAAGTAGTTGTTAAAAGACTGACAAATAGCGGTCGCCATACTTTGAAATAAAACAACTTCACGGCTTTGAACACAAAGCAAAACCACAGTATTATTAACTACAGCAAATATACAAAATAACATGAGAAGTTCGCTGAAGTTAGGCAACACACACTACAGTAAAAAATGGTTTCTTTGATCTGGTTAGTCGAGGTTTAAACTAAATCAATCTTACACAAGTTAATTAAGAGAAATGTCTCTATAGATTCCTAAAAATGAAAAATCGCCAGCTTTTTCATAAAAATGTTTTTTTTTTTCATAATTTACTCGCCGATCCATCGACCTAGGGTGCTTGAAATTCATGAAATGTCTTAACAATTGGAAATTTCAAATAACCAATAAAGTTATGTTCGAATTAGTTGTCAAAAAATAAGTAACAACGATCGCAATTTTTTTGAAGCAAAACAACATCACAACATTGAAAACAAAGCAAAACCAGAGTATTATTAACTACAGCAAATACACAAAATTATTTATAGAATATAAATAATATTAATAAACATAAATTACACGATGTTATATGTGAAAGGATGAAAGAATGGGACTAATACAATAGACAACAGTTGAAATGCGTTTTATAGTTTTTATTTCTGTCATTTTGTTGATCTATTGTGCCCATAAACTGATTTTGATTTCGTTTTTTATATATTTTTAACTAGTTAAAGAACTATAATATAATAATTTACACATACGTTGTGTATTTATAGCAAATACAAGTCGCTTGATTGGGGTTTATTTATTGTCGATTTAATTTATTTTTGCTATTGTTTATAAACTGGTATACTTCTGTTTGACTAGCTTAATTTATCGTAAATCAGTTTACATTTCTTCTTTATAAGAATGTTATTGTATGAAAAGCCATTTTAAAAGATTCCCTATTACCAATGAGCATACAATATAAATAATATACTATATTTTGTATGCTACTAGCGGCTACTAGAGAGAAATAATGCTATTGCTGTATTTTGTGTTGCCTAGTTTCACTGCAACTCTTATTGTATATGTACATATCTTGTGTATTTAAATCTTAATTATAGGTCAAAATTCATATACAAAATGAGCAATAGAAATTGCAAAGCATACATTCTGAGACATTTGGAGTGATTTACATCTTTTGTACAGCTCTGGTAAGCCTATACATATTTCCAAAATCTAATGTTTAATGCCTATAGTAGTAGATACTTTAAAATTCGAGAGGTAACAGAGTGTACCATCCTCAGCGTTTAGATCGCTCATTGTCTAGCGTCGGTGATAAGTTTCAAGAATAAGCAGACGTTACATGTTTACCAAATAAGCACAACCTTTTGTCTGAACTTCCCCATATCTTAAGTAAGCATATTTACTCCTTAACGATTTCTTTATTTTATTTAGAGAATACGAAGAGTCGGTAAAGACTTGTGCCAAAGCATTCATACATCTGGGTTTGGAAAGGCACCATTCAGTCTGTATTCTAGGATTCAATAGTCCAGAATGGTTTATTTCTTCTCTTGCAGCAATTTACGCAGGGTACGTATACAACACTTATTAAATTGTTTCAAATAATAATAATAATCACCTAAAAATAAATGAGAATAAAATACAGGCGATTCCTTTAAATGTTATCGACTACAATGTTTAAATTTATTAATAAATAAGCAACCTTATTCATTTTTTGTAGCGGAATTGTGGCTGGAATATATACAACCAACTCTCCTGAAGCATGTTTACATTGTGCTGAACGCGGAAAAGCTGATATTATTGTAGTACAAGATGACAAACAATTACAAAAAATTCTAGAAATTAAACATAAATTGCCTCACCTTAAAGCTGTGATTCAGTATGAAGGCAAACCTTCAGATTCAGATGTTCTTAGCGTAAGTGTTTCAATCTATATAACCAAAATTCAAGTACAGTTTTGTATATATTTTTTAGTGGCAAAAACTTATGGATATTGGAAAACAACAATCTGATACTAAGCTAAATGAAAGACTTCAAAAAATTGCAGTAAACGAATGTTGCATGTTAGTGTTTACGGTAAGTTTAACTAGTGCAATGTTATCTTTTTTATGCATGAAGGATGTCTTTAATTCAAAAACGTAACACAGGCATTTTTTAGTCTGGTACAGTAGGGAAACCCAAAGCTGTTATGATTAGCCATGACAATGTAACATGGAATGCATTAACTATTTCCGAAAGACTTAGTGCTGAAAAAGCAGTAGATCATCTCATCAGTTATCTTCCCCTAAGTCACATAGCAGCACAAATTGTGGATATCTATACGGCTATGACTATTGCTGCTACGGTGCACTTTGCTGACAAGAATGCTCTTAAGGGAACTTTAGTTAATACAATGCAGGAAGTGCGCCCCACGTACTTTTTAGGAGTACCACGTGTATGGGAAAAAATATATGAAAAGATGATGCAAATTGGAGGTAGAAGTGGTCCCATTAAAAAAGCAATAGCCAGTTGGGCCAAATCCCATGGTCTTCAGCACAATAAGAATAAAATGAACGGGTAATTATAAAGTGCCTTATCCGGTACACATACTATTTTTACTAACAATAGAAGTCTAATAATTAAACTACCATTGCTAACATCGTAGACAGCATATGTTCAGATTTTTAGCTCAGCCAGAGTTATACTTTAAATAGTTTTAAGTTTAGAATATTATGGTAGTAAGGGTTTTTCATAAGTGTTTTTGTACTTCAACCACCATTTCTATTCTTTCTGTGTACAATTTAATTAATTCAATATTTAAGCGTATATTTAATTTTTTAGGATACATTCCAATACATGGGGATACACATTTGCACATTGGTTGATTCTTAAGCGAATTAGACAGGCTTTGGGATTAGATCGCTGTAAATATTGTGTATCTGCGGCAGCCCCAATGTCGCCCGATATAAAAGAATACTTTCTTAGTATAGACATTCCAATAATGGACGCATTTGGAATGTCTGAGGCAAGTGGTGCTCATACGCTATCATACAACGACGCCTTCAACTTGAACAGCATAGGCCCCACTCTTTCTGGAATGAAAACCAAAGTAATTGTGGAAGATGGAAATACAACTGGCGAAATTTGCCTTTACGGTCGACATATTTTTATGGGATATTTAGATGAACCTGAGAAAACCACTGAAGCAATAGATAAAGATGGGTGGTTGCGTTCAGGTGATGTTGGGTATGTTGATGATCGAGAATTTGTATATATAACAGGACGTAGCAAAGAGCTGCTAATTACTGCTGGTGGTGAAAACATTCCTCCTGTTCCAATCGAGCAAAGCCTTAAAACAGAATTGCCACATATAGGAAACGCCATGCTTATAGGAGATAAACGCAAATTTTTATCAATGCTAATATCGTTGAAAACCGAGGTTGATTCTGATGCAGTACCATTAGATAAGCTCACTTCCGAGGTTAAACAGTGGCTGAAAAGTCTAGGTTGCCCAGCAGACACTGTAACAGAAGTATTGCAAAGTGGACCTGACAAACGGTTATTAGAAGCGATTCAAGTTGGAATTGATCGAGTAAATAAGCGAGCTATATCCAATGCACAAAGAATTCAGAAATTCGCAATGTTACCAAACGATTTTTCGATTCCAACTGGTGAATTAGGTAAGAAATTAATCTCACATTCATTGGTTTATGGTTGTTTAAAATGGAACTGAATTTGCGGTAGTAAAAAATATTGTATTCTAAATTTGCAGAGATAAAATATTACTGATCAATAATCTTCCTGTAGTTCAATACACTTGCTCCAAAGGGTTACAAAAGCTATGATCACGCCAAAATTTGTCAGTTGCATCCACATTTACTCTAGCCTCTCCTGCTAGTGAAGGTTGGCTGTCATTTCTGTAAATTTCTCTATTTGTCATCTCAAAAAGGAAGTATCTGAAGTTCTGTATTTTGGGTAGCCACAAATCCATAAAAACATTTAAGTTTTTCCTCGAATGGCCACATCTAATCGTATTTTAAGATCCACAACATCGAATGTTATTCTATGCCCATTACGCCGAGCATACCTTTGAACACCAAATGATTACCAAGCGCATTTTCCAAAAATACTCATAAGGTCGAAAAACCGACTGTCCATGTTAAGCATACGGTTTATGTAAAGTATTGTAAAGCATTAGAGCTCAGATTAACAACTGATAAATATTCCGCCGAATGTTCGCTAGAGACACTTTCCCACCAATGTTTTGCGGTGCTGTAGGTACTATCAGCAAAGCACTCCTCACAAACAATCGGCGTTGGGGTCATGTTCGACATAGAATAACATTCGGCGATGTGTTCTAGACCCGTAGTAATAACTTGGGATCAAGTTTGTCCCAGAATACAATTATTAGCACTTTACCCCACGAAATTTGCGTCGTTTTGGAGATGACTAATGCAACTAATGTTCTGTCATTTGTGCTCATGAGGGACATGGACACTTCACCCAACGCTAAAAAAAGATGAACAACGGTTCAAAGGGATCACAATGATATAGATAACACTCAACTATTTAGGAAATCCATAACCACAAGTTTTGAACATTTGTTTGTGTTCATGTACAGCAATTGGGGTTTGTTGACATATTAGGCTTTGTGATGGCACATCAGTTGAGACATTGTGGTCCTCCTGAATAACTGGGCAATACAAGCACGTCAGATTCTGTGCTTTTATAGATTTTTTGGGTTTCGGGGTCATAGTGAAAAAATGTCATTTATGAACCTTTTTGCTGTTGGGTGTTATGGTCTTTCGAAGAAGTATCCAACTTTAATCATTGATTATTGTTCAATGTAGAAACGTTGCTATAGAAATGAATAAGCACTTCAATATTTTTTGTTCTGAACTCTGACATTACACTTTCATGTAATCGCCTTACGCAAACTTTTTAGACATTCAGCTTGTTCAAAATAAGCTCTTCTGCAGTTCTAATACTATCTTCGCCTAGCTAGGCAGCATATCATAAGCCATTTTCAATGCTCTTCAAAATTTTTCCCATTTCACTACGGATACGCATGAACACGTATAACCTCCATAAACTATTTAATCTTCTGTAAATTTCCAACCTAGTAACGCCTTCTATACTTAAATATCTGGTTAGATCCCAATTTCAATGTTATGAAAGTCTTTAACACACCTCATAACCTTAACTAAAAGCAATTTTATTTTTTAAATACAAAGACCAATACGTGTGGACATACAGATAACTCTAGATTTTTATTTTTATCATTATTAAAAATTCCTTTCATTTCAAACGCCCTTGTATAGGTAGGAATAGATAGTTAAAATAGCATACTAAGGAAAATTAACAATATTTAGTGACATTTATTGGGATGGAGAGAAAGAATCCATAGACCATCTACAAAACAAAGAGAATTTTAATCAGCACATTCCACTTTATAGTGTGTTTTGCATTATTATTATTATGAATCCCATTATTGGACAAGGGCATCCTCCGGGGTTTTCCATTTGTCTTAGTCCTGGGCTGCTTCCATCCAATTCGCACCAGCTAAGCATTAGTCATAATATTACTAAACTAAGAAACTTATCGATACCTCTTTAAAATTATAAAATGCAGTAAAGTATCTTAAGAAGCATTTCTTTATTTTAATTTTATAAAAAATACATTTGAGAAATACTCAAAAATTGTAAGTATATATTCGTTTCATTGATACTGGTCACATACATAATTTCTGTAGAAAATTTCTATTAACACTAACACAAACTCTAATCTTATTAAATATGTAGAGGTAAAGTTAACTTAAACTTATTTATCCATGGATGTCAGGTACATTATAAGTATTTGATGAATTCTAGAAGTAGGTACATCACACGGATTGCATTTTTGATAGACAAAAAGGGGCAGACACAATTACAACGCTGGTTCTGTAATATGTAAGCTATAGAATGTTGGAATGAATCACTAGGCATTTTAAAATGTACAGGTACATATGTAGAATTATGGGTGTGCAAGTAATAGCTTTTAAATTGTCAAATTTTGTTCGGAAAACATTGATTAGCACTATCCTGTGCAACTTTATTAATAGATATTGGCATATTTTTGCTTATTAAGGTGCGTTCACCTCTTATTGATTTTCGTACTTAAATTCTGAGAATATTAAAATAAATCAACAGTTTCTACATAATTAATTTGGTCATGTTCAGTAAAATTTTGACTTTTAATTATAGATGATGTATGCAGGTCATCACATAAAATTTAGATATCTTAATGGTTTTAAATTAAACATTTTATATGGTACATTAGCATTAGACATTATAAGGATAAATAAGTTAATCATAATGTTTTACCTCATTTATTTCATGCAGTAAAAATATTAGCATACTGCATCCATTGCATTGCTGATGTTTATTGAGGTTTTAAAGTTTTATAGACAAATGGGTATTTTTTTCACTGACTGGTGTATTTTTATAAATACTCAAATTCAATAAGTTCCTACTTTAAGAAGGTAAACAATGTCGGTAAGATTAGTAATCTTTCAAATTTAAATGAATCCAATAGTATGTATTCCAAAGGACTGCTCAAATATGATTTGGCCTATTTTTACCTTTCAGAAAATAAGCCAAACTGTTCGAATGTATGAGCAGTCTGATAATTTAATGGATACAAAACAGCCTCCTTGATACTAAAACATAAATGTTTTTAGGTCCTACCATGAAAATAAGAAGGAATGTGGTGTTAACCAAGCATGCCGACATAATTGAAAAACTGTATGTATAAGAATCACTCAAATAAACATGTAAAAATACTTTACTTAGAAAATAATATAAATAATATCACTAAAAATATATGTACTCGAAATGCTATTGTACAATGCTGTCTTTTGCAATAAATAAATGAATGCGATACATACATATATGCAATATAAACATCAATATACATATTAGAGCTACCTCAACAACATCTCTAGGTAACGAATGCTAGCTATTTCTATGCGGTTCAGTATCAGCGCTACTGTCACTACTGTCTGAATCCTGCTTACAACAATGACACTGTTGTTTATGATGTCCGCACTTAGTTCGTCGACAACGACTGCACTTAGGTCTATATAAGGGGGCTACTACTTCTACTTTAATATTAGCTGTAGCTGTAACTTTAGTCGTAAATGGTCCACTAGAACTGGATTCTGGACTACTATATTCCACAGTTACCTGAGGCTCCACAACAATACTTTGATTACAGCTTTCTTCGGTGATGGTAGTGAGACTAGGTTCTCTAGTGGTTTTGGTGGTTGTATTTCGGCGGGGCGGTCTGGCATATGACGGTGCACGGGGTGGAGCAGGCGGCGGAGGAGGTGGAGGTGGTGTAGATATTCGATCGCTATGCTCCAATGGCTGCAATTCGGCTTTCGGTCCTAGCAGTATTAAAAGTAGCGGATAGAATACAATGGAATTGACAGTTGAACCGCAAATGGATATAAGCAGCATGGTGAAAATTTGATGCTGGATGAACTCAAAGTGAGACGTGGCCAACACTATTGTACATATCAGCAGCCCTATGTCACCTTTCAATATGGGCTCTGCGTTAATATCCAGGCACATAGACAGACGCCGTTCGCGAGATCCAATGCCACTTAAGAAACCCATTAGTATTAGCATTACATTTCGACTCACGATAACAAAGTGAAATGCTCCTAGTGTTCCACTAAGAGCGTTAATATTCATCAGGCACATGAGTAATAAACTAATTAAAGTACTAAATAATGAACACCATAGTTTTGTCCAATTTACCAACACGCAACATATTGTAAAACACGATATCACTGTAAGTGCCAACTGTACTGCCAACAGTCTGTCTATTAGTAGGAACTGGTTAAAAAAAGAAAATATAAGTCCTATGGGATAATTCTTGAGCCCTCGACTGTTGAAGGAATCCGAAATTTCTCTAATTTCTTTCAGAGTTTCCACAATCTTACCGGTGCTTCTGAGGGTCTTGAGGTAGAAAGGCATTTGCGTATATACAAGTGGTTGAGATTTAGGGATTTTCAAATCAAATTCAGTCTTCGAACTGTAATACTGGAAAGGTTTTGGTGTTAGATTAGCTTGGGAACTAGAGTATGACATCTGATCGTTGCAATTCCATACTGATAAATAATTATAAAAAGCTTTGGGATCTATAATTCCATTTGTCACTAGTCTCTTATTAAAAATTTGACTCTTATCAACCGGATATTCCACAATTCCGGTCTGTGCTAACAATTTGAAGGCTAAAACTGCCTTCTCGGTAGCATTTGGATACCACTTCTCATTACTGAGGCTCTGTTTGCTTCGATTTAAATCAAATTCTTGTTGAAGATCGAGCAAAAAGTCTTTAAAATTTGCCAACCAAAAATCATTCATATTCAGCCCTCCATTGGAATCTTTCAGCACGTGTGCGACTTGGGTTAAAGATGAGTGATACTCGTACAGTAGAGGTTGATTGAGAGGATACTCCAATTCTGTGGTCACCAAATAGAAATTATAGAAGCCAAAAAATCGATTTTGTGCTTCCAGGTACTTGTATTCCTGAGTGTTCTTCGGAAGAAATGCAGAGAGTCGCACATCATATTCTAGTTTCAATCCATTGAAAACACAAAATATTATTAGCACTGCATAGGTAAGACACAGTGCTACTTTCATAAATGGCTTAAATAATACCGAAGCTAAATATTGATTAAGTAGCCATTCTAAGAGTTTTTTCTTCTGCTTACAAATGGTTTCGGATGTGATTAAGTTTGCTCCTTGTTCCTGAAAAGAATAAAATTGTATTAATGGTACGCACCTAATGAACAAAATAGAAAGCATATTTATATTTATTTCTTTACAACATCCTTCTTTTGATTATAATTCTAAATGGTCTACATTACTATATTTTGATATAATCAGAATTAATAAAATCAAGAGAACAAATACCCTATGAATTGTAATAGGAACATCTTGAAATATCAAACTGCATTTCTGGAACTGTTTAAGCATTGGATGGTATGGTACATGCTAGTCTGGATACACTCAACATATTTAAATTTGTTTTATACTGCAGCTAAACAATGACTTAAGTAAGACTTGACAATAGCTTATTAACACTTCCAACCAATAAAATAGTCGTAAAGTAAAGAAGTTGCAAATAATGACTGTTAATTTGTTGCCCGAAGTGAATTAGTTAAGCTTCAAAAGAAAGAGAAAAACGTTTTGTTCTTGGTACTGATGTGTTACCTATACTTTCAAATTCTCAAACAATGTTATTAAATATTTTTTATTGTCAATATGAAATATATTTGTTGTTTCGTCCATTCAAAGTGCATTGAAATTTCCATGTTTACATTTGACTTCAGCAACAACCTTACCTAATAATTGAAATATTTACAAATGGCAGGTAGTAGTATAAATTATCTGTAGATGGATTAGGTATACAATGTGGTATACCAGCGTTTACTGTTAAGAAAGTAGTCCTTGGCAAAATCTAATCTAAAAGTAATGCACTACAAAGCTACAGATAGCAATATAAAACTAAACAAAAGATATTAAAAAAAACCTATTCAAGTTGATGATGAATTTTGTTAACTTTGTTGCATGTTGTTTGTACAATTGTTCAGTCGGTATGTGACATTTGAAACTACCATATGTGTTACAGTTTCATTTAATTATTTACAAAACGGTTTGGAAAAATTCTGTGTCTAATTTCAGGACGCTACAGTTAACTATAAATAATTCCAAAAACACGTAATCGGTATGTGAAACTGTTTCGTTAAAAAGGAAGCGTTATCAGAAATTTATGGTATAGGCAACCACCGAAACATACTACGGTAGTACGAATGCTGCTATAGGAGAAAATATTGCATTTCCAGCATCTATTCAACACCGGATTCATTTCCAGCATCTATTCAACACCGGATTAAGACTTTTTGGGCCGAAATGCTACTTGGAAGAAAGGACCGAAACGCTACTTGGAAGAAAGGGCCGAATAGGTATATAGATTTCAAAGGAGCTAAAATCATAAAGAAATAAATGTAACCTATACATTTTTATTTCATACAACTACTGGTAACAGTACATATAATAAATGTCTCATTTTACTGATTGTGCATGGTTCTATCACTGAGGGCCGAAATCGTGGGAGGGCGGATAGGCTAAACCTTTTTAGTCAAATAAGGGTTAATCCGCCCCAGCATTTATTCTAATGGATTGTCTGATTTTGCATTCGTATTTATATTTGTGGTTATGAATGTAACAATAAGCAAGTGCTTGTATTACTTTAAGAAATATCAAAGAAAGGAAAATATTTAATACAGCAGACGCTCGATAACGTAAACACCCGATTATGGAAACATCGCACAAATGTAAACAAATAATTATTACTATAGGATCAAATGGAACGCCCGATAACGTGAACAACTTGTACAGCTCGATAACGTAAACACTTCTTTTTTTTATTGTTTTTATAATGTACATACGCGATTCTCAGCAAATTATTTGGAGCAGCAGCGCTGATTTCATTTTAGTCATTGTTAAAGTGAAGTCAGGCATATTGCATGCGTTTATGCATTACGACTATGTCATCCACATCCAATAAAAGAAAGTGTTTAAGATTGAGTGACAAAGTGAAAATCATAGATGAGGTTGCACTAGGTGCGGGAGTGACACAATTAACAAAAAAATATTAATTGTGTTATTAAACGTTTCTTTTAATAATTTGCTGATTAATAAACTCACGCTCGCTAATGTAAAGATTCCGATAATGTGAACACACTCGGGGTCTGAATTAGTTCACGTTATCGAGTGTCTGCTGTATATTAAAATTATTTGAAAACTGTCACGGACCCTTTGGTTGTAGCCTATTTTACGATGATTCCTAAATGCAAATTTATTGACTCCGATTTCCAGAAATCCCTTTCCACAAACATTCTGCTAATACGGGAAAAGGATGAAAATACTGATGTCATTTGTGCTGCGGCATGAAAATGATGTCGGTTATATGCTGTTATCTGTAACTTAATCTAACCTAACCTAATTTGAAACATCTTCATAAAGTGGTGTGTAACCTAACCATTTCACGCTATGGGTCCTTACTTGATGTGGGTACATCGCACAGCTGTATGGCCTTTTCTTCCTTTTATAAGTAGCTGTGGAGTTTCCAATTACAAATATTTTATGTCTTTGTATAGCATTCGATTCCATTGCGTTGCGCAGAGTAGAAAGTCGGCTTCTACTATCAAACGAATTTAGTATTCATTCAGGTATGTAATTAAGAGGTAGTAGAAGTAATTATACTCTAGCATTTTTGATACGCTCACGTATGTGGAAAAATATGGTGACTAATGAAAAGGAAATGGAAACCGTCACATTGTTTTTAAAACGGCAGTCTTAATAATCGCTGTTTACATTAGCTGCTCTTTATGCAAGCCGCCGATTGCAGCAACCGCCGGGATGATTTAGTGCGGTCGGTGGTTCGACGTGTGCTGGGACCAAAAGACGACTTCATCATTTATGGGAAGAATTTCTACCTACAATTGACAACGCGGTTGTATTTTTTCCATTTCCGTCAACATATTTGCATACTTGATCACGTGAAATGCGATCGGGTCAACAGCAAAAAAACTTTAGAATGTGTTGCAGAACGCATTATAGCAGTTTCGGTTCTTAATTTCAAATCAACACCTCTAAATTGCGGTATCACTACAAATCTGGACCCTTAATGCGAAAATTATGCAACAGTCTATCTATATTTGCTTATACACACGTTTTACTAGAAACTTAATCCGACAAACGATATTTTAAAAATATATTGTACTATAGACTAATAAAATACTACTCAAAAACAAAATGATAAATAATGTAACATAATAAAAACATAACATTTGAAATGTTATTTATAATACCATAAATATCTACACTTAATACAACTCAATTAGTAGCAATCCTACAACTTAAGGTTGAATCCGCACTAAGGAGTGGCAGGTGGCAGAGAAGAATGCCAGTGTCCAGCAGTGGAATGTAAAGGGCATAAGATAAAATGAATTAACTCGCACTCATTTATTTTTCCTTTTAGGCTCATGAATATTTTAACGTCATTTAATTAAAGAAACCCCCAAACTTACATGTAAAAAAAAACAAATCAAAAACCCGTACTTAAGTAAAACTTTATAGTTAAATCTTTAACAATTAAACCTAGAAACTTAATAAACCTACTTATTACAAAATACTAACCCCACTCTGGTAAAATTAAACCACACAACCTATTTACGTAAAAAGTCGCAAATATGTTATTACATGTATCGCACACTTTAATTAATATAATCCAACACTATATTTCAAAATTTAGATTAAGGAACTGTTTATGCACCTTGGCAAATGTTCAGAATGTACTAAAAATTGAATTACATGCAAGTGGTAATATAATGAAATATTTGTCAAAATTTAGAGCCAATAGCAATTGTATGCCCCATGGAAATTAAATTCAAATTTTCCCAGAAAATAATATAGTATAAATTACATGCAAGTTTCAATATAAGAGTTAATAAAATGTGTTAGTTCTATTAAATGATTAAATACAAAATTCCCCCGAAATGTAGTAGAAACTGAGTTACATAGAAGTTTCAATATAATCGAACTTTAGATGTTATAATTTAGAGTTAGTAAGTTTTTATGCGCCATGTGAATTCAATTCAAAATTTTCCCAAAATATTTTATATTGCTATACAGCATTAATTACATGAAAGTTTTAATATAATCGAACTTCAACTGTCAAAATTTAGAGTTAACAACATTTTTTAGTTAAATACAAAAATTTTTCGAACTTTAGAGTTAATACATTTTTATGTAGCATAGGAATTAAATATAAAATTTTACCGAAATGTAGAATCTGAATTACATACAAGTTTTAATATAATCGAACTAATGTCAAAATTTAAAGCGAATTTAATGCGTCTAGGGAATTAAGTTCAATGTTTTCTCAGAACATAATACAATAATGTCCGGTTATAATGAACTATTACTGGCCACCAATAACGGTTCATTATAACCGAAGTTTAATATGTCCAACAAATAAATACTTATAAAAAAATAAATTCATACAAACTAGAGATCTATAACAGTTCATAATAAAGGAAAGTTCACTACAACCGAGTTCATTGTATAGCAAAAATTACGTACAGGTTTTAATATAATCGAACTTTTATTTCCAAATTTAGAGCTAACAAAATTTGTACGTGCCATTAAATTCCAAATTTTCCAGAAACTCGAAAGAAAATGAATGCAAGTTTTAATATCTTTAAATTTAATAAATTTTATATGCGCCATGGAAATTATACTTAAAATTTTCTTATGTCAATATTATTTAGACTGAATGGTAATATTGTTAATGAAAATGGATTAACCCCCCCACCTAACTACACCAATGAGTGTTAAATCAAAGCGGCCTACACAAAGTTAGCATATGCTAGGTATAACTAACATAAGCACAAAATATGTGAATTTGACGCTACATTAACTTTTTCAAAAACAAAACAAGGCGGCTTGGCTTGTTGCCTGATTGTGGTTCATTATTTGAACACTTTTTGCGACTCGACAACAATGTGGTTTCTAAACAGTGAAACAAATTTTTATTCTAATACAACAATACATTCCATTTATCAATTTTCTGGGGCAAGTAGAGATTCTAGAAAAACACGTTTCAAGTTCCGGAAGTTCCTGTCTACTTACTGAAGTATGCAGGTTGCTTTTAAGTGCAAAACAAGTTGGTTTGCTCAGTTATTATTAGCTATAGAAAAATCACGTTTTAGTAAAAGTAATTCAGCTTCAGTCAAAGAGTATTTTGGGAAAACAAAACAAGATAGCAGCTATCTTACGGTTTCAGGGAAAGAGTTATTAGGTTATCTTTTAATCGAACGCTCTGTATTATGTAAACTAATTCGGTTCTGTGACATCGTCGTACAAATAAATCCATGTTTTCAATTATGTATTACACAAAAATATGACACTTATACATGGTGTCTCAAAATTGACGGCCGTGCTAGGATTCGATTCGAAAATTAAGAATGGGATTTTTCAGATTATCCTTCATTATCGAGTTATTAATAAAAAACAAAAAATTAACATTTAAATTAAACTGTTTTAAAGACGAATAATATTAGCAAAAGGTATTGTCCATATCTGTTGTCACTAAATGTGTCAAAGAGGTTGCTTCCTACTTCAAGGCAAACATACGCACGATTTATTAAGGAAACACGAAACCTCTGTAGCATATTTTCGTTTATTGACGCTACAGCAGTGTAAATACGAACTAGGTATCTTTAGGATTCACAACCGATTCACGGTGAACTTTCTGTTTCAAATGGTCTCAAAAAAAAGAAATTCAGCGGATTCAGATCCGGTGATCTAGGAGGCCATGGTATGGTATGGTCCACCTCTTCTTAACGAAGTCTCAAGTTTCAGGAAATGTGACGGTGCACCACCATGTTGGAACCAACTATTTAATCTAACTGCTAATGGAAGTTTTTAACATCACCATAGTCACGTAATTGCTAATAGGAGCGACCGTACGATACAACTAATTATTTACTTTTTTATTGAAACTCGATAACGAAGGACAATCGGAAAAATGTCCACTAGAATTTTCAAATAACCCCCTGAATCAAATTGCGAATGAGCGGGCGTCAATTTTGAGACACCCTGTATGATAATAAACTAATCCTGAATGTATAAAAGTACAGATTGATTATAGTGAAGTTAACGCACTATAACGCTATCATACGTATACGCAATAAACATAACTATAACGGTTTCTTTATTTCGAAAACGAAATGAATTCATTTTAAACTAAAGCTAACACGTATATCATTTTCCCGAAAAAATTCCATGTATTAGACAGCAATAAAGAGCAGTGGCGGCTTGTACTAAAGGGCACAAGGGCACGTGCCCGCCCAACCACCATGATAAACACAGAAAGAAATTCGCATGTAATTCAGTGCATTATTTTAATTTCATTATTTTAACGACGGTATCAAATTTTCCTTCAGCACCAAAAGCGCGGCTAACACGCTCAAAACTATGTTCCGGGGAACGCTCTGATTTGTTCCCCATGTAGAGGTGATTCGGTTGCCTGTCGGTTATCTTCGCTATACGCGATATACCACGCGAATGTGGCACCGAGCAGATTGTTCCCCATTTAAAGTCAACGTTTGAATTTCGACCGCAGTGTTTTGTGTTTTCGCGCAATCGCGCGTTTGGTTTCAAAGACGAAAGATTGAATGTGCGGATGTTCAGTAACAAATAAACTGTTTTGTTTTATGTGCTTAATTTTTAAGAAAGAGGTTAGTGCGTGGAATAAACAAAGGGTGAATGATTTAAAACACATTGCAGAGAGGGCAAAGAAACACAAATCTTCCGTTTCTCACAGGAATGCGTGCATGGATTTTAGTGTTTTAGGCAAAGTGGACATCCGTAGACAATTAGAGGGTGCTTATTTACGACATAAAATTAAGTACAACGAAGACGTGGAAAAAAATCGTCATATTTTGCGCCGATTAATTATGTGTATTAAATTTTGCGGCGCCTTTGAACTGGCGTTGCGAGGTCACGATGAAACATTAACGTCAGACAATCCATGAATTTATGTAGGGTTAATCAAGTTTGCTGCCGAATTAGACGCTGTGCTTGCAATACATATGAAAAGTTCACAAGTGTTTAAAGGCGTCTCAAAAACTATTCAGAACGAATTGCCAGATGCAATGTTGCAAATTTACAAGCAGGAAATATTAAAAGAAATTAAATCTGCAAATTTCATTGCTTTGGAGGCCGATGAACTACTCATAGACGTCTTTTCCAGCATGAAAAATAGGAGAATGGATTTTATGTACAAAAAATAGGTAAGCTTTTTCTTGTGCCCACCCTCTTTCTTAACTCACGAGCCGCCACTGATAAAGAGAAAGAAATACTGTATCAAACGGTTGGAAAGCATCGATTCGTATTCGAAAATATTGAGGGACTTCAAATTCAGAAACGGTTTTATTTGATAGGAGCTGTTGGAACAGCTTCCACTTAAAAGATTTCCGTTTACAATTAATTAGCTTTTTACACGCTCTGTACATTTATAGATATTGAAATGTGTTTTAAACAATAATTCAAGATTTTAGGAAATTAAAGGATATACATACAACTGTAATAACATCGCATTGGAGCCATGAAGTCATAATACCAACTTTTTTGCTTCCCGTGTAATTTTATATTATAACTTGTTATAGTTTGCATTGTGTAACAACCCGCAAATTATTTTGTTTGATAACATTTTGCCATGTCTATTGTTAACAACGTGGGTGTACAAATATTACAGTTAGTGCATTACAATAAATTCGTTTGTGATTACTGTTTACTATTTATACTATGAATTGAACCTTTTATAGTGTTTGTTTATTTCAGACATCTCAAAGATGTAAATATCAGCAATCTTTCATTATCTAAATTAATATACTTTCCAGATAAAGAAATTCAATTGTAGGCACTTGGTGATTTGAAAATACAAATTGAAGCAAATTGTCTTACAAAAAAATCGATAATACTATATACTCTCAAATTTTCAGAACCCGGGAGGTAGGTGTCGCGATTATCCCAGCAATTACATATAAATTATACTATTATAGTGATTACAAAACCCAGACTTCCAGTTAAACATCACGAAGCATGTGTATAACATAAATACAACTCGTAACTGCGACCAGCAAATCTACACCTCAATTCCTGAAATCTGCTGAATGAAATTTGTAAGAAGTAGTGGAAATGTGCCAATATTTCAAGTTCAAGGTGTACAGCGAAACATTTGTTGGTTGTATCATTTAGTCTAAATTTAAGCCTGTAATTTTTGCTGTTTTTATTTCCCCATGAGGAAGGATGACTTGGTGATTTATACGTTTTAAAATATTATTTTTGTGCGTAGAAATAACTTGAATATCACGACTGATTACTCTATAGGCAACCGTCAGTAACCAGAATCCCTTGTCTGTTAAAAAATAAGGTAGTATTTTTAGCGTACTCTTGATTTTATTGTTGCAAAATGGTTTACACGTTAGAATTCAATACTTTTTCACAACAAAACCAAAATTAACGAGATTATGAGGCATTAAGTACAATACCGTTTGGAAGAACATCCCGACTTTCCAAATCCCTCCGTTAACTATAAACAATCTAAAGAAATCCTATACTAGTCTGTAAAATTGTTTTGTGCTGCATATACTATGGATGTTGCCAGACAAATAATGGAAAATGCGCTTAAAATCCCAATTTATAATTATTTTATCAAAACAAATGTATATTTCTGCAAAAACAGATCATAGAACAATATGCATTTGTATTTTTACTGATTAATAATTTAGAAAATGTAACAAAAGCAGTTCAAAACAATCGTTTAGGGCGTCTACTATAATAAACTATTTAATTTTATAATCGCGTTTTGTTATACTAAATAATGTCATGTTTATGTGAGGTTATGTATATATATATATACGGACCAGTACTAAACGACATGCCTCCACCTAAACAAAATTGAACGCTCGCTTATTTAACTGCTTTTTAACAGTCGCTGACTTAATAATGTAACATCATCATATCACATGTTTATTCGAATTTTGATATACAGGGTGTCAATTTGAAAACGTACAATGTGTTATATCTCTTGGAGTAAAAGAGTTAGAAATATTCCTAAATAGATTAGACCAACAAAGTCAAAAATTAGGGCTCGCAATTAATAAAAAAAAACCAAGATTATGATCATTGACAGAACGAATCAAAACAGGCCAGAAATACAGCAGTTGGCAGGATATGAAGTGGTAGATCAGTTCATATATCTTGGATCTCTAATTTCGAATGACGGGCACGCAGAACCTGAAATAAGAAGACCCGTCCAAAACAAAGCAAAACAAGCGGTTTCGAGATTACAAACAATATAGAAGGATACACAAATAATACTAAACACTAAAATCCGCCTAGTGGAATCAATCGACGCCTTCGAGATGTTCTGCTGGCGCCGCATGCTGCATATTCCCTGGACAGCGAGACGTACCGATGTGTCCATTCTACAACAGTTGAATGTTCAAAAACGGCTCTCCAGTAAAATGAACGCAAGAATCCTGAAATATTCGGACACATAATGAGAAATAAGGATGGGGAACTTGACAGATTAGTGGTACAAGGAACGACAAAAGAAAAGGGGCCTAGAGGAAAGCCCCCTACTAGATGGACGGATCAAGTCAAAGAGCTTGCGGGGCTGCAGTTGAAACAAACAATAGACGCAGCACAAAATAGAGATAGACGATCAACGATATCTCATAATTTTTTGTAAATCACGACTCTTCAAACTGGAAAAAATACGACGACGAAGAAGAAAAGAGATATTGAAAATTCCTAGAAACAGTTTCTATAAATGGAAGGGGAATCATCATGACTCATAAGGTAACATTTCCCTTTCAACCCCTTAGGCTCTACCTACTGTAACAAAAAAATTTCAAATGGTAACACTACCTTGTAAGACACCATTGAAAAGTTCTTAACAAAATACTATTCAATAGTAGCAAATGTTTTTTTGTTCGATTGGTTTTGGAAATATAAAATGGCCTCAAAGATCTCCAGATTTGAACCCATTAGACTTATTTTGTGGGGTCATTTAGAATCTGTCTACAAAACTCAACTTCTGTCTATTGCGCAACCGTGATCAGAAATAGTTCAAGAGTGCTAAGCTATACCGCCACAAATCTTCCAAAATGTTCGAAGAGAATTTGAGTGTAGACTTTTTAGAATTTTCTAGAGAATAATGACAATCATTTTTAGCATTTAATCTAATGTTATTAAATTTGAATTAAAGTAATTGGCTCTAAACTTTTTGAGTTTTATTTCTCAATTTTTTTGAAAAGAATCAGGTAAAAAATGTTCGCTACTATTGAATAACATTTTGTAAAAGCTTTTCAATGAGGTATCACAAGGTGGGTGTTACCATTTGGCATCTTCTTGTTGCGGCAGCTACAGCCTAAGAAGTTGAATGCGCAAGGTTATCTTATGAGTCATGTTGATTCCCCCTCCAAGTTCTAGAAACAGTTTCTAGAAGTTTTCAAAATCTCTTTTATTTCCAGAGATATAAAACATTGCACGTTTTCAAAATGACAACCTGTACAATATCATTTTTCCCATGTTCGTGTTAACGAAGAACTTTTCTTCTCTGGCAGCTGACAAATAAAATATATATAACCATAATAGGTGGAAACTATTATCGCTATAATTCTGGGTCTATTAGTTCAAAAGCTCATGCTGCAGTTTTGCTTTGACTGAAAAACTTCTTACAAAGAAAAGACACAATTAAAGAAGTCAAATGTAAAAAATAAAATACTATTAACTTCCCATATAAAACACCTCTCGTGGTTATTTAAATGGAAATAAGCAAAACATGAAATAAGTGAACAGTGTCTGTATATAAGATTTCAAAATCTGGGACAAAAAAGTGATACAATCCTCTTCCAAAGGCTGCAGCTTTGCAATAAAGTGAGCATTTTTGACGTATGTTTTTATAGGAACCTTGTTTCTTATTTCAGGTATGCTTACAACGTTTGTCCAGAAATATTGAAACATCCTGTACATATATAATAAAATAAATATAAATATCGGACAGAAAAAATAGTAATTTTCATGAATATGGTAAATGTTATCTTGTAACAGGGTGCTGTAAATATGTATATTTGCTTATATTATTGTGTTTATTAATATGAAACGTGAAATGAACCACTCCTAAGTTTTAAATTTGATACATATAAGTGAACTTTTACTTAAACAATACTTTTTATGAAAAGTAATTAAAAGAGGCAGTGAAAAAAGTATACAGTAACTAACTGGGGCGGGACTGTTAAGGCGTCAGATAATCAAAAATGTCGGGTATTCGGAAAACAAACGACAAATTATACTAGTGGGTGTAACAATTTTAGTGAAAAAGAAGCTGGTTGAAAACACAATCTGGTATAGGTATAGTTTGTAGTTACCTATAGCATTACTATAGACTAAAATGTCAGAGAATGAGAAGTCTCCTGTACCCGATCAAAACTTCGTATAAAATTTACAAAGCTGCTTTAAAAACAATAGAATAGAACTTACCGGATCTCCGTTATTGTTGTTAGATGCTGCAGCTATGTTTTTCCGTTCAGTGCGAAAACATGGAACATCAGACTTTTGGCAGCGAACACCAAGAGCCAAGAGGGCTGGTAGCACCAACAACGTGGAGGCTGCATGGAAAAGGATAATCACTGCACACTGCATGCAGAATACTCTCAAAGCTGGTATTGGTAAGATGGCAGCAGCCAAAAGAGCGCCAGAATTGGTGAAAGCTGCCGAAAGTACAGCAGGGCCTATGCGTTGAAGTATTTCGGATGGCGTCAAGTGGCGCGACTGCATGGACAGAAGTAAAAATAATTCTCGCATTGCTAAACCGACGGTTAAAAATGGCAGAACGTGAGTGCTTAATAAGTTCATTGGCAGGCCTATAAGACTGCAAACACCTAGACCTGCAGAAGTAGACGAAGCCAGCAAAAGAACGCCTACTGCAGCTAGACCCGATTGGACAAACCAAGCATATGCTGCTGCAGTTGCAAGGACTACGCTGTATTTAATGATATCCAAGCGGGAATGTTCTGCTAAAACCCGATTTAATGTTGCTGTGGAGAAGCTGCTAAAAAGATACGACGTGGACATGTTACTTTTCGTTAGACGTTCTACTTCCTGGAAGAAAATGGAACTGTCTAGTAAGAATTTAAATTTTTATTTATATATCTTACCTGCGAAAAACGTTTCTGCCATGCATCAAGTATAAGCGAAGCCTTTTCCTGGCTCCATCCAATATGGTGAACTTTATAAGTTTCCGACCAAAATTCATACAAATCATGTTCACCCATTAATTGTACGACTGTTTGTAATGCTTTGGCTTGTTTTATATGACCAGTTTTGTTCTTTTGAGCACCTCCGACGATGAGATCTTCAGGCCAGTGCATATATTTGGCAGCAAACCCATAACACCCGCTGGTAAGCTCAGCACCAATGTCTAGCGGATGACTGGAATTACGATTGGGGGCGGTGGTTGGACATTCCGGATCTCGAGGATCCAAACAAGGTTTCTCTTGGTAACCAGAGGTAATGCCCGCACGTCGAAAGTAATCTTCTAGTGAATGGTAATCAAATTGAGATTCTTTTTGTTTAATGCGAGCAACCAGTTGACCGGGGTTGAGGTTGGTCCATTTTATATTGCTCCCTATACCGTATCTATAAAAAATTAAATTTAAATAATTACAAAAGGTATATTTATGATATTAAAACAAGGAACAGATTTCCTTGAATTATGTAAAATATTATGTACCATATCTTTTGCAGTTACTTAACAATTGTATGATTTATATTTGTGAAAAGTCTGTCTAAAAGGAGGCAAAACTAAGCAAGAAAGAATTGTTAATTTTCACTATTTTGGGCTGTATAGGAATCAAAAAGGTAATGGTAATGAAGCATGGGTACAGCCTCCTTAAATCAAAGTATACCGATTAAACCTTCCATACATAGATAGAAGGGGTTTCCTAGAGAAGTTACATAAACTTTAGCCATGAATCCACCAAAATAATATTTGCTGTTGACTTTTGTTAATGTTTCTGTAAACTTGGTCGATGTATATGGTAGGGCAACGGGTGCTGTATCTACCAAAGTAACAATTTTAGAAACTGGAACTATTGTTGCTAACAGAATATGCAAGCAACCATTTTTAAATGAAAATTTGAAAAGACTGCAAAAGTACCCGACTTTTCACTTCGCTAAATACAATTTCCGACGATGTGTATGTCTTCACTCTGGAAGCGGTAAGTCAACGAAAAATTATTTCAGAGGCAATGTTTGCTTCGCATGTGTTAACCAAGCAACATTGTCGCTTTGGTGCATACAGCAGGTGTTTCCCGAAACATTTATCGATAAAGTTTACAAATACATTAACTAAAGTCGACGCCTCTTTCTACAACAAATTGTTTTAGTGGATTCTCGGATTTAGATGTAAGCAAAAACATTGTTCGAAATTACAGCTTGATTGCTACCTAAAAAGTAGTCGACTTTTCCGATTACTCCAATTCCATTCACAAAGTTTCGCTTTAGTGAATTTACAGTTTAATAATGCAAAAGTATTAAGGTAAAATTTGTTGTACAAATTATGAAGATTAATATGATCTGAACTTGTAAATAATAGGTAAATTTCATTCTTAAGGAAGCAGTCTACGATAATAGATTTAATGGATCTATTTAGACTTAATGAAGCTATATCAGTACATAATCCCGTTGTGTTTCAGATATCCTGTACAGCCAGCGAACTAGAACATGGTATGTCTGCGTGGAATGGTGACTTTTACGAATGTATCTATAGAAAGGTAAAGCAGAGAAAAGAAACAGTAGTAGGCATCTCAACAAAGCGCTTGCTGGAGGATGTAAAAAGGTTTGAAAAGCACTAGGAGTTAAAAATTAAGGAGAAAGTCCAGGAGGAGACAGAAGGGGGGCATGGTTAGAAATAGATTTCTAGATAGAATTTGATTTTCCCGATTGGAAACTTACGGTATGTGCACAGGATAATCGGGTCCTAACAATTTAGATCCTTCCCAAAAGCAGTCCAAGGGAGTGACTATGGAACAGGGCATCATGTTTTCAAACATCTGTTCGATGTAATGGACATCGAAATTTGGTACGCTAGGAGATTGGCAAATATCTTTGAGGCGCCAGGTAATATCGAACATCGTCACGGTGACTTGGGTAGCTTGGCGTATGAGCGACAAGTGTTCGAGTAGTCCACGCGGATGGAGAAGACCAACGTCAGGATCAACGGCCGTCTGGACGAGCATCTGGTGCGTGGAGAGCACCTCGACTGGAGTGATCTCTTCCGCCGACGACGCCTCGGCCCAAAGCTGCTCGATATTAGAATGGAAAGTGGCGCTTTTGAGGCCGACGCAAAAGGTCGCGATGATAAGTAGGCTGACGAAGAGCACTTTGCCAGCGTGCACGTCGAGGAAGCAGCCAAGGGAGTGCAGCTGTCGCTGAAGTCGGCCACGCACCCACAGCACACCGCGGTCGCCGTTCGCCTTGCCCTGCAACAGAGTAGAACATACAAGAGACCACCCAAGTTGCGGCCTGACGTCAGCCGGACCACCCAAGTGGCGGCGCGGAATACACACGCCAGGCCCTCTTCTAGGAAGAACCGACAACCGTACCTACTATCCGCTATCATCTGCTAGGCTTTGTGCCAATGCCAATCACACTTCACAACACGCATTCCATATTTCACAGCTGAGATACCTGCTCCATTACTTAACAAACCGCATTACGCACCACTAATCGAACGTCTCTTTTTTCTAAATACCTGCTTTGGCCAGGATTTAATTAAACTACGCATGCAAACATTCAGCATTCCGCGGTGCAAAATGGTTTGCACAAAAAGAAATGTAATAAAGTGCCTACTGACTAATTACTAGCACTTCCTTATATGTGCATGCCTTAGTTTACGTAATAAAAATTGCGCCGAGGCCTGCGGCATCCTAGCCAGCTTTTAATATAATTCTGCTTCGCTTTTTCGGTATTTTCTAATAGAGACTGTACGCCTCTACCAAGAAATTCGTGGTGTTCCACAACATTCCTCACCTATCTATTCAGCGCGTATCTGTAAAGTCATACGTCATTCTGAACATTTTTATTATCTCCTAGTTTGCTATTGTAACCTGAGAAACAAATTCTTGGTATTAACAGAAACGTACCTTTTGTGTTAGGACTATTTTTCATTCTCCTATGTCTTAACGACCCAGAACCGAGATATAGAGGGAAGCTTTGATTATGCATACTCGGCTGTATATGATTATTATGTTTACAATAGGCTGTTAATACCAGTTTTGGTCTTCGTAATGTGCGCCAAAGATGGACACAAACTTAAAACAAATTACGATTAAATTACTTTTACGCAAATTTTGACCTTCTTGATTGATTTTACGTAATTCACAACTGCAGTTTTATGTACTAATGTTTCCTGAGTAGCTTGATTGTTTGATTTCACGTTTATGCCATTAACTCTTAACAGTACAGCAGTGAACAAAAATGATTTTAAATGTTTATATTACTCTTAAAAGTTTTAAATTGAACTTACTGTTATATTGGCTTCGTAAAAATATTTGGTTAAATAATCAAGCTAGTACTAATTACCTACTTCAGTAATGGCCTATATATACCCTAAACTTATGCTTGGTATTCGTACTAAGTAAAGTATTTTCGTAAATATTTTTAAGCATTTAAAATATATATGTCAAAGTAGTCTGAAAACTTATATCTGATTTTGTAAACAGATAGATATTTTATTTGAAATCATTGTGTAATCGACATAACCTTACTTTCTACAATTTAATGTATCACACTACAACAGTTTACTAATGAGTATTTAAAATCGGCCTATTTTATTTGCACCTGTCAAATACATTTAATTATTAACTCTTTCCGACACTCAAAAAAAAATCATTGAAAGGACAAAAATTTACGACAAACGAAATGGTAATTGATGCTGCGGTGTCGTGGATTGCAGAACATGACAACAATGTTTCTTCTAAAGGATTACTTTTTGATCTATACATTAAATGTATAGAATTAAAAAGTAATTATGTTGAATAAAATAGTATTAGGTCGAAAATATGTAGTCTTTTTCTAGGTTAGGCCAAACATATATCAATACCCCCTCGTACACGTTCACACCCGTATTAGACGTCGGTGTCGTCTATTATCAACAAATTTCGATAGAGTTTGTAGAAGCGAAACCATATTCATGGGACGAAAGCTCTAAATTATACAAAGATATTGAAAAGAAACTTATGGAAGGATAGCTACATATTTTTAGAACCTAGTGGAAACTAAGGCTCAGGAAAACCTAAATATGATTCCTTGAAAAACTGTATCAAAGACACACATATTTGCACACATATTGGCCTTTTTCATCGACCCTCTTGATTAACATCAACCTCCAACTGGTTGATTGCCACTAATTAGGGGCACATATGCCTTAACTGTGTAGTTGACACTGATATAGTTTCCATAATGACATCGACGTGTGTGAAAGAGCCCCAAGTGCATCTAGTTATCAAACGGTGTTTAGTTCACATTTAGTTATGGTATATCAAACCATTTTCAGATATATATTTTGTTGATGTGAATACAGCCGGATATGTTTTATTGGAAATCAATAAATATCAAATACTCTCTCTGACAAGGAAAGCGGAAAAATTAAGAGTTGTACGTCATACATGCTGAAAGAGTTGGTAGTTAAGTACCATAAAAAATAAGTACTTGCACATTATGCACATCCTGATTATAATTAACAAAAACATGTTGGTATGGCTTAATAGTCAACTTCATTTCTACGATCATAAAATGGCTGTTTCGCAGAAAGAATGAGAATTAAAATGCATAGTGTTATTCACTAATAGAAAGTCGCCATAATGAAACCCTCTTGCGTTATTAAGATGGATTCGAAACAATTTGAATACTGTCAAAACATATAATCAAAATATTTGAAGAATGTGACAAACAATAAGACCATTAGAGATTCTATTACCTAACAAACGACTCGAGAATTACCAAGGTTAAATTACTGTTTTTAACCAAAGTGTTGTACTGGATTTTAATTAAAGCGTGTAATTAGGCATTCCTCAACTTAAGTATACTTTCATTAAAGAGACGCTAACAGGTTTCTGATTACTTCCTCATCATAGAAGGCGTTGGAAATTATTAAATTGATTAAATAGCGAACACCTTGCAACTACCTAATTTATCAAGAGAACTTCACAGTAATTCAAAACAAAAACAAGTATACGATTCAAGTCAATATGGCGAAACTCATCTAGAATTAAAATCATTACGCCTGTGTTAAAAAATCCATTCGTTAAAAGTGATGCAGATGTGCAAAATCTACGTAGGGCTTTGTTACACAACGGACAAAGGCATTACTTGGACCTTATAACGGAAAGGTTTAGGTGGTAGGTACCTGGAAATTCTTTTCATCCGTAACTTTGCTTGTTCACTCTGAACAATGCTGCCGTAAATTTTGGAAGTTTAAGTCTCTAACTAGTCAATTTTGTGTTTATGAATACAAGTTAAACTGGCTAGTAAGTTTTAAACGAAGAAACCCGATTTTATATGGGTTATATGGAAGATAGGTTAATAGGGAAACCTTAACTATCGCCTAATTTCCAGTACAAAAACAAGTCCGACTTGAGTAAGTAATTTAGACGTTCATGAAAATTTTACAATGAAAAATCAATACATAAATTTGATCTAATAATCTAACCTGCCGACTTTAGATTTCGTTATGTATTAGAATTAGATATGACGATACAATGTAGCAGCGGCAGCTAAATACGAACCTGCATGTTGAATTATAATACTTCGCGGTATGTTTTACGCATTTCGGCGACAATATGCAACACTACAAGCTAATACAAATGTTATCAGCAATAATTATTTAATTTGTTAGAACTTGATAACAGTAACACTAATTAAGTTTTATTGTGTGTGATTATGCTATATAATGAACAATAGCAGTTCGGAGTCGTGTTTGTATACAACACCATACCAACTTTGAGGGAGGAGGCTGGATTACTTGAAGTTAATAGTGGGGAACGTTGGCAGCTCATTAACTTCTCCATTTTACTGTTAAGTTTAATTTTTTATGAAGGCTTAATCATGCTCAAAAATTATTATAAAATAGTTACATTTATAACAATATATTGGGATATACGCACAAGTTTTCTTCGTTAACAACTTTCAGTTCCCTGGCAGCCTTCTTTGCTACGTACGTTCGTAAAAGCACCGGAGATCTACAGTTTAGGGTCGAATGCAAACCACGGAAATACCAGAGAACGTTTAGGCATTTAGACCTCACAGCGGTCGAAGGGAATTTGTTTGAAGCGTTGCAACATGAGATTTACTTCACTGTTTGGGTGGTGTCTACAACTCGAACATGGTTTTAACAGGATTTCTCAAAAAGTAAGCGGTCTGTCAACTCGGCTACATCCACAACAATAACTCCTCTTCATGAGAAAAATTATATCTACCATATATATATATATAATTATTTTATAAAACTATTAGGGCCATGTTTCATGTTCTAAAAGCCGCAGATCCCTAATCTTCCCATTCATGTTCATCCCATTTTCTTCGTGGGCAAACTCCTCTCCTTTCCTCCGTTGGATTTTAAATGTTTTATGGGGATGCATAGCCCCATACCATAATAGCTAGTTTTCTAATTTCTCTATTTGTAATTTCCTAGTAGTGGATGTAATGCATCGACTTAGCAACATAGCTTCGTCATATTCTGTAGCTCAAACTCTTCTCCTAATAACCCACGATAGTTAACCATTATTATTTGTAATATGCACTATGTATGTTGGCTTGGCTAAACATTTTATGGTGCAACTGGTATATATTGAATACGATAACGTATTGCAAGGACACTGTCTGATACCCAATATAATAACTCAGAGGTAAAGAACATATCAAATGTGATAGTAAATCTAAATTCGTCAGATGCTATAGTCCAATATAAAACGTATGTATCGTTTCATTATAAAAAATTTAGGTTTTAAATGAAATCTGGTCAAACGATGTACTTTGAACTTACACTTAAATATTGTTAGCAATTTAAGTTGTAAAAGTAATAAGACATCATAAATGATATATTGTAGAAGCAATAAAACATCATAAATGATATATTGGAAAAGCAATAAGATATCATAAATGGTATATTCTAGAAGAAATAAGACATCATAAATGATATGTTGTAGAAGCAATAAGCCATCATAAATAATGTATTTACAACTTAAAATATACATATTGTTACCAATATAAAAACCCAGAAGTGTATGGTTGCTATGCTGGCTATATAATAACCTCAAATATTCTACCATTGTAAAGTAGTGATATATTTTGATAATAAATTCAATATAAATAACATTTTTTTGTATTATTTCTCATATCTCCGAGCTATAAGAAAGTATAGTCCTAACCATGGATTATGGTATTTTGTATACCTTCCGTTGTTTGTGTAAAGCAGTGCGTTCAACTTGTTTCCTTCATGTTCTGATATATCTGACTCGCAGTGTTCTATTTTTGAAATAATTACACCCAAATACGTATATTCTTTTCATGTTTGGACAATTTTGCCGTCCAACTCGCGATCTTCCCTTGCAAATTCCATTTCCCGTGGTTATATGTACTTATTTAAACCGAATTTTACTTTTGTGGGATAATAAATGTAACCTTCTTCCACGAATCAATTTAAACTCGAATATAATAATTATTAATTCGTGGTAAAGTGTTTTCGCGTATCGGCATACCTCCTGCTGAACTTCAGGTACTGTAGAGGCGGACCCAAGAACCTCCTTGATGTCTTACTAAGTTACCAACAAGGCAAACGCCATGCTGTTCACTACCTCAATCGTGCGTGGCCGCTCCGTTGATAACTCAATCATAAGTCGGTTCGAGTGTAATACAAATAAGCAAGCCACCGAAAGTTACCTGCCTATTTTTGTTGTGTTCATTATATCGAAATGTCTTCATTTCGCAATTACAGCTAGTGTCCTACTTGGCAACATGTATGGATCTAACCAATTAGTAATTTAGTATGAAAAGCAATCTAGAATATTCGCACGAAATTTGCAAGAGACAGCAACAAATAAATAGGTTTTTGATCATAAGATCATAGTAATAATTGTTACTGAGAGATCGAGAGAGACAGCAAAAGTAGTGCTGGATCTTACGGAGATCGAATTGAAACTAAAATAGTATTTAATAAGGCGCTGTTGAGTTTACTTCTTAGAGTAATATATTAATTATTGCATGATAACTAACCTGTGACTATGTTTGATAAGACTGTATAAAATTAGAACAAATTAAATTTTTTTTTCTGCGTATAGGCAAAAATTATAGAGTTATGTTAATTATAGCCTACGCATACTGTACATAGACAACACCATCATCGTATATTCTTAAGATGCAGTCACAAATTATATTTGTTCGATTGAACTCGCGAGCTATTCGTGGTATCTTGATTTTCTACTGACTATATATAATTTGCTATACGTGCATGTGCAATTTAGAACAAAACAGTGATTTCCCGTATTTAAATTAAAATTTAAAACAAGAAAAATCTCGAAAAAATCGCACTTGGTAAAGTTAGCCTCTACTAGATCTCACAAGTCTCTTTTTGTCGCTCTGAGGAACATTTTGTGGTCAACTGTCTTATAATCAGCGTAGCATTGAACAGAAATAGTGGTTCAAGTGCACAAAACTTTGGGAAAACCCCGTTACCAGCACACCTAATAAATAAAGAATTTCGGCAACGAAGTTGCCATCTTCAGTACGAACTAATGAACTTAAGACTATCTAACGTAATTTTGACTGAGGAAAACCTCTGATAAGTTCTTCATCAAGTTAATAATAGAAGTCTAATGAACATCATCCGTTCCTACTGAAGATGGCAGCATAGTTGTCAAAATACGTATCAAAATGTTCATGTGTACTGTGATTTAAACTAAAAACATATATAAAAAATAAACTGTAAACGATAAAATAAAAAGAAAGAACGAGTAACACTTGTGCTCATAAATTGTCTTTATCTACACTTTTACAGGAACTTTATTACACTTTAATGCACAGAACAATGAGTAAGCTGATAAGGGCAATTAAAACTACATCTCTGCAGGAAACCTTCTGATAATCTCTGGAAAGGTCACAATTAGCCATTACAATTACAGTTAAAAAAAACTGTTGTCGAGATTACTATATTGAAGCACATTCAGCTGCGATTTTATAAAGGTACTTCAAATTGTGAAATGGGTACTTTTAAAATTTAAATTTTAAAGGGCGGGGAAAATATTGTTCTTTTTGATTACAATAAAATAATACCTTTAGCAATAATTAATTTTTAAAATAAACATGCAGTATTTAGTTTAACTTATTTTCTTTTAAATAGCTGTCTAGATATAATATTTTTTGACATTACTATATCCAGAATCCTTCTTTAAGCTAATATGACACGACACAGAATTTTGTACAAAGTGTTTTTATAAACTTCTGTGTTGCACCATACAGCATTCTGTATAAAAAATTGTATACAAAATTCTATACTTTCGTGGTCTAAAATCTACAGAATTTTGTTCAGATCGATGCGCAAACGAGCAATTTTTAATATGCATCAATGATCACAGAGGGCAGACTAATATAACTTATAAACACCAAAACACCTACCCAAAAATGCAGAAAAATAATACAATATGGAATAATAACGGTGAGGTTCTACACCCCATGAAGGGGTTTGGTCTGCAAGGCGTAAGGTCACACAGCTCCCGTATCCTTGCTCTCACACCCAGTTGTCGCGTTCCAAATTAATGACACGTGGTGGTGTGGTGAGCATCACACTTTCGACAACCGCAGTATTACCTCTTGTTCATTCGAACGCATGTACCCAATTATTTAAAGCGACTGGATAGGCTACCCGCCAGGCATCAGGTCGGGGGGTTTGAACTCCTGACCTTACGCACCGCAGCCCAGTGCTCTAACCATTAACCCACACTGTAGCACAATACAAGATACCAACTAATTAACAAGATTGGTAGTTATGTAAACAGTAGTAAACAATTATTATAAAACCTTGATAGGATACATTTATTCCCAGTCATATGATTATTTTGAAAGTTTTCTCATATATGTCAACGTAATTCAGACCTATTTGCGCATGCTCGGCCGTGGTCAAAATAACAAGCCAATCTGGTATACAGATGGATCTAAAATTGACAACGGCACTGGTGCAAGGATATATAGCGAATCTCCCCAATTTAATGCATATACATCTCTGGGGGAAAATGCACCAGTATTCCAAGCAGACACTCACGCTATAGGCATATGTCTACAGGAAAACATTAAAAGAAATTACAGAGGAATAGATATCATCGTCCTAACAGATAGCCAGGCTGCTATAAACGCCCTAGCTAGTCACTGGATTAACTCAAGATTAGTCTGGGATTGTCTACAAAACCTAATAGCTCTGGGAAACCACAACAGGGTAACCCTAGCGTGGGTGCCGGGACACAAGGGTATACAAGGCGATGAAAATGCTAACACACTTGCCAAAAAGGGATCAGAAACCCCTTTTACTGGCCTGAACCAATATTTGGAGTCATCAAAACCAGAGTACGCAGCTGGTTGATTCGTTGATTGGGTGGACAAACCAAAGCCACTGAAACTCCGTGAGTGGATTGAGACATAATAAAGTAATGCTAAGGAAACCATCTAAAAACTGACGGATGACATAATAAGCAGACTCCAAATCAGGCTAGAGACGGGGCTGGATAACCGGTCAATGCCACCTTCAAAAACACATGTGGCATCCAAAGGGAAGAACCTATCTGCACACTCTTGCTAGATGGAGATATACACTCCTGGAAGCAGCAAACTATCAAGAAACTCAAACAAGAGAAAACCTAGTGCAGAGACTACTAAACCTGAATACGCAATATGATGAGCAACACAATGATGTCAGGCAGAATTTCTTACAAAATTCTGATTCGTGTCATATTGTGTATTGCAGACTTATGTACAAAACTAAGTGTCGTGGCAGACTAGCCTTATTGTATACCAAATCCGAGTTTCTGTGAACTTCCTTCGTTCAGCCAATTTCAAGATTATAAAAGTTTTATGAAAAATCGAGACATTTTCCCCCACAAATACAAACGGTTTGTAAAATGAGTTTTGTTCAACAACCATTCCTACTGTTTACACGGACGTGCATGTTTTTGCATTTTAAGTTGATATAGAGCTCTCAAAGTCACCGAAAAACTTCCAAGAAAATTGTTTTATTGTCTTCATTTCCCCAGTTACAGTATAACTCGTTTATTACGGCTAAGGTCACAACATCAATTTGCCTACAGCGTATTCAATCTGGTGGTCCCGGCCGAAGTCCGTATAAGCGCAGTAATGTTTTCTCTTATAACGACACAGTTACTATGTACTTCTCATATAACGATCACAAAAATGGTCCGTATACATGAATATTTTATTTTATAATAAACGTAGGTGCTTCCAATCTCATCACACGGTATTAATTAAAAATTATTTGCATATCCATATACTAACTTTTTCAATAGTACCATGGTAAAATAATTTATTCTACGTGACTACAGTTTTATATCGTACTGTATATCGTGCTGTCTTTGAGAGACCCTCCATATACGTTATAACCAAGTTATACTGTATCTTCTAACTTTCGTCAACTATAAAAGCACCTTTACTTATATATCAAAAATATTTTTTATGCTATATAAAAAAGCACTTGTAAATTTTATGTCACATTTGGGATGCAAATTGTGACATCAGATATAATTGGGAGGAATTAATTTGAAAAATAATAAAGTATCCTCTGTGAGTGGAACCGGATTGGTCGTCCGCCCACGCCATACACAAGGCAATATTATAGTTTTACATCACCGCGCAATTTGTATTTGTGTAAATTAATTTGTATAGTTTTAATTTGGTGCCTTATCTATATTATAGTACGAAAGTAGTAAACATAAAATTATAACTATAAAGTTCGGCGGAGCATTACTGGCGTAAATAATCAGCCCTATTTCTATCGGCGCAAGTATAATGCGACCTCTTATTTAAAACGAATCGATTTTCTCCTACTTACGACATAATTAGAACTTAATTACTTTGAAAACGCATTGCAGAAGTCGATTAAACAACAATGAAAAATTTCACGTTACATTCAATACAGCACACGAAGCATGCTATCATAATCATTTTAATAGGACTTTAATTAACATAAAGTAGAAAATAGTTGTTCAAATTTTTAAAGAATTTTTAAAATATTACTTCTTACCCACACTAATTGCAAATACCGTGGTCAAATGGGATAACCAATGTAACAATACTACAATAAAAATTACTTTTGCTATTGATTTTCAACAAAACTCTTACCAACCACATCCTTGGTGTGTGTTCCCAAAATTGTTTTCCCTTTTACAAAAAAAATGTAATCATCAGCAAAAGACAAATACATAATATTAATATTTGTTATACCAAATTTGGAAAGAATTGATGTTAGTCTCTATTATTAATGGAAATGATTGGGTTACATCAACATATGTACATCTGAATGAAAACTATACGAGTCTACTACCTTAAGATGCGAAACAAGTCTCTTGACCTCGTCCATATTTTGTGTTTGTCAAGCACGTATCTAAAAATTTGAATGATTTCGTGGTGTTCTTTCTCAAGCAAAATGTTAAGTTAATGCAGCAATATTACTATGCGATGACGTTATATCCACATGTGTGTGCGAAGAATGTTAATAACATTAATAGTTTTGGATATTTCCATAATGTGTAATGAAGCTTATAATTTAAATAAACCACAGGTACTTGAAATAAACACAATGCAATTGCAAAATTAGGCAATTCAGTTTTGTTTTAGCATTACACTGATTTTGTATGACAGTTGTTGCCAAAATGCATAAAATTTAATATCGCCGTCTGAACTGTATCTCGAGAAGTTTAAGGCCAACAACAAAATTAAGTTTTTCTTATACCATAAACCACTGTGTGACCGATTTCTATATTTAGCGTTTTCAACTAATGTTGGTATGACATCCTGGGGTCATAAACATATTATGTTGATGAAAGAATTCTATAGGTTTGCGAACAATGTATTCTAGAACAATATATAAGGTGTTTGGCTATTTTCCTTAAAAAATTGTGATTATACATATAATGTAAAAAGATTAAATTCATTATTGGTACTCTGTGTTCCTAATTTGTTGCCATTGCCATTGTGTGCGAGTTCCTAATATATTAAATGAACTATGTGCTCAGTAATTGTACTATGTATACCTAATTAAATAATGAGTTGCGCGTTCCTCATTTATTGTGGGAGTGTGCTCATAATTTATTATTAAAATTGTGTGCTTAATAACGGAGCTATGTGTACGTAATTCAAGTTGTGGCGTGTAATCGTAATTTATTGTCGAGCAGTGTGTCCAAATTTATTATTAAATCTGTGTTCTCAGTAATGGTGCTATGTATAGCTAATCAATAATATACTAAATACGTGAGGCTCATTTATTTCAAGAGCTATATGCTGATATGATAATATAGTAATTACAATTGTGGGCTCAATAACGGAGCTTTGTGTACGTAATTAAAGTTACGCCGTGTGATCATAATTTATTATTAAATCTGTGTGCTCAGTAATGGTGCTACGTGTACCTAATTAATAATAAACTACGTGCTCCTCTTTTATTGTCACAATTATACGCTTGTCAAACAGTAATTATAGTTGTGTGCTCAATAACAGAGCTAGGTGTACCTAATTAAAGTTGCGCCGTATGATCGTAATCTATTGTCGAGCTGTGTTCCGAATTTATTATTAGATCTGTGTGCTCAGTAATGGTGCTACGTGTACCTAATTACTAATAAACTACATGCTTCTCTTTTATTGTCAGAGGTGTATGGTTATCATATAGTAATTACAGTTGTGTGCTCAATAACGGAGCTAGATGTACGTAATTAAAGTTGCACCGTGTGTTCCTAATTTACTATTATATCTGTGTGCTCTATAATGGGGCTACACGTACCTAATTAATAATGAACTAAGTACTTTTCAGTTAAATTGCCAGAGGTGCATGCTTATAATATGATAATTAGAGTGGTGTGCTTATGAACGGAGCTATGTGTACATAATTGTTGCGCTGTGTGATCGTAGTTTATTGTTGAGCTGTGTTCCTAATTTATTATTAGATCTGTGTGCTCAGTAATGGTGCTACTTGTACCTAATTACTAATAAACTACATGCTTCTCTTTTATTGTCAGAGGTGTATGACTATCATATAGTAATTATACTTGTGTGTTCAATAAACGAGCTAGATGTACGTAATTAAAGGTGCGCCGTGTGTTCCTAATTTACTATTAGATCCGTGTGCTCAATAATGGGGCTACACGTACCTAATTAATAATGAACTAAGTACTCTTCAGTTAAATTGCCAGAGGTGCATGCTTATAATATGGCAATTAGAGTGGTGTGCTTATGAACGGAGCTATGTGTACATAATTGTTGCGCTGTGTAATCGTAGTTTATTATGGAGCTGTGTTCATAATTTATTACTAGATCTGTGTGCTCAGTAATGGTGCTACGTGTACCTAATTAATAATAAACTACGTGCTCCTTCTGTACTGTCAGGGGTATATGGTTATCATATAGTAATTGTAGTTGTGTGCTCAATAACAGAGCTAGATGTACGTAATTAAAGTTGCGCCGTGTGATATGGTAATTAGAGTTGTGCACTTATGAACGGAGCTATATGTACATAATTAAAGTTGCACTGCGTGATCGTAATTTATTGTCGAACTGTGTGTTTCTAATTTATTATTAGATCAGTGTTGTCGTAATTTATTGTCAAGTCGTATCCTCCAATTTAATTATTGATCTGTGTGCTCCATAAATTGCGACGGTGTACCTAAATAAATAAGCTATGTGCTCTTAATTTCGCCCGCGTTTCTTTTATTAAAGCTGTGTTGAGTAATTTTTTTTTTCGTTTGCCATATACCTAAAATTATTTTTAAATTAATGCGATAAAAACAAAGCCGATCTCGAACACAAACACTATGGATGTATTGTATGTTGCGAAAAAAGTTTATAAGAGGGTTCGTTATAAGCGTGAATGTTGTAAGAGTTTCATCGTATTACTAGTCACAAGTAGCTGGAAACAAATCCGAGTAAGCTTGCGGTCAGTTCCCTGATTTCCTGTATGGTAGAAGAGATAAATCCCAGCGAAGATGTATGCAGTCACGTTTGTGACTATTGCATTATTAATGACATACAAACAACATAATCTACAGAATGTAACATAAAGAGAGCATCTTAATTATTTGCTTATTTTTATGAAAATCATCGAGCATAGTTGTTTTTGCAATATACGGATTGTATTAAATATTGCTCCGTAATATAGTTTTATTTTTGGTTTCATGGACACCTCCAGGCTACATGAATAAATAATACCAATGCATACTTCTTAAATCTTTTTAATAATATATACTAATACCATATACTTTTAGGAATTACAGCGTTAGTTGTGATTAAAAATATGTAAATATGTTTGACTAAAATAAGTAAATATCTACCACATTAAATTTCACTTTTCGAATTAATTGAACAAAATTACTTATATTCCACTAAACTAAACATGCTATAGTATAGTGCTCCAAAATGTAAGGGGTTCTGTAATACAAATAAAAAGTATTAATGCGGACATTTTATACTAAAATCAAATTTAGCAACTACACTATATGTTTCAGGAAATATACTAAATATTGCTTGCTGTCTAGCAGAATTATTTATGAATTGATTTGACAGAAGCAGCCAAAAAAATACTTAATTTAACAAATATAGTACTTGTTGCACGTAGCAACAATATACATCATAAATACCTTATTTACAAATTTGTGCCAACGGCAATTATTTATTATGTCTTTTTGAGGCCTATATAATTGGAAGGAAACCCCAAATACAACCTCAATACACGAACTTTTTTTCCATTTATTTGATGAGCACGGTACACCCTGTATTATGTATTGGAAGAATATCAAAATCTACATAAAATAGGTCACAATAGTGTTCGAAAAATCGTGCCCACTATACAGGGTTTCCCAAGGTAACTGAACCACAAATAAAATGCATAGGAAATTTTTTTCAGATACTCTGTGTCAAAAAACACTAACTAATAATTTGTTTCTGCTTATATTTAAAAATATAATTTTCAAAGTTCAATCCCTGGAAGCAGAAAATAATTTTTCTATTTCCAAAGTCCCATCATAGTTTTTTTTTGTTTGTGTAATTGCGTCACTCGTTTCAGCATTTATTAGCTGAACGTTTAAAGTGTACATCACTGGCTAAATTTACAGTGTACTGTATAGGTGTTTTAAATAAATAACGATTTGTTTTCCCTCCTTTCCCGAGATAAGGAATCCAACCCTCACATGTAATACCCAAATTTTAATTTTAATAAAGTCGTGTCGCCCACTCGATGCGTTCATCCCCCCATTTGTTTCCCCTTCACCCCGAGGAAGGAACCCAACCCACACATTCTTTTTTGTGTTCTTTTCGTTTTTCTAAATTCAAGTCACGCACCTATTTCGCACATCCGCCTGTTTGTTTTCCCTCCTCCCCCGAAACGCCATGAAATTAATTCTATTTAGCTAAACGACCTTAATCATAGCTAATAACAATCTCGCCGATTAGATACTTAACCTGAGCATCCCAGGCGCATAAAATCTGAATAAATAGAAATTGCTATAGATTTGTCTCTGGTTTAGTTAACTGAGAAACCCTGTATATAAATGTAGGTATTACCTTATGTAAGCAATGTTGATGTACAAAAAAACACATATTTATCAATACACACAGAGTCAAACATAAATTAACAGAGTAATAAATTACAGGTATGCACTACAAATAAAACTATAAACGCGTTAAAAAATATAAAAACATGACTGTATCACTTTAACGATTCATTTTACGCTGGAGGAAACTTGTTTATCCTATTAATGAGAATTGCAATCCAGTAAACTTAAATTCTCTGCCATCATATACTTGCCGCGGGAACTTTTTAAATAGAAAAGTTTGTTGCCATGGGACAGGGTTTTAATGTTTGTATAATTCGCTTATTAATGTAGCAGCATTATATTATTACAGTATTATTATTATTATGTATCTTTGTTGATGCGTAACCGTATTTAACCTTCTTGTGCGAGGTGTATGAGTACAGAGTCTTCTTACTCCTCTAGTGCGACCGTAATACGGGGAGTGCCAATAATTTGATTCCTAATGGCAAATGGAGACCATGACTCAGTACCGACCAACCAAGAAATTAGAAACATTTTCTGACCCCTGGGGTGATTCGAACTAGGAAGCGTTTGTACTATTACATCCATTGACTCTCTTACCACTGAGCCACCCCAGTCTTATATTATTACAGTATAACTTCGCTAATTCGGACACTCCAGTAATTCGCTCACTGCTAAAATTCGGACAGTTTTGTGGCATTTAACTTGATAATCCGGACACATTTGGGAATTGTTTAAAAAATGTTTGATAAAGTACGTAAAAAAATTATACATAAGCAAGATTCACTACAACAATGTGTTCTTTTAATAGATAACGCTCCCTCTCGTCCATCCAAGATCATTTAGATTTTTGGATTCACCACCCAACTGTACAACAATAACAGAGGCAATGGTTCAGACTGTGATAGAAAATGTTAAAATGGCGTAGGAAAAAAATGTTAAATAATTTAATATCTCAAGACAATAATTTAACAAACACTTTGAAGAGCTACAATGTGGAGGGGACTGTCATAAATTTGTATCAATCATGGAAAACTGTAAATGATAAAAATATTAAAGACAATAGGATGGTATTGAAGGATAATGTCATGAAGAAGATTAAATTCGTTTGAATCAGTTGAATCTGAATCAGTAGGTAAATACAAACTTAAATCCTATAACACAAATTTTGAATTATTTTGATCCACAAGTTAGTGCTGAGGAAGTTTCTAATTGGGCAAATGGGCACAGTGAAGAGACAGATCAATATTGAAATGCAGACACTTCAAAAGTTGACGATAATAGAATGAATCTTTCTTAGAGTGCTTTATCTCTTACGAGATCTAACGATCTTCTCTCCTATGCCTGTGTTGCGCGTCTAGAGTGCCACAGACATAGAGGACCTTCAGCACAACGTGGGCTCCAAACCACGGGAAGTGAAAACACTTCTACTCCAGAGAAGATTTACTAGGCAGAATACCTCGCTGGTTTGCCATTGCCTTACGAGGGAGTAAGGCCATTAAAAATCCGATGTTCCGGTACTGGAAGTTAAACCCAGGACCTTCAGCGTAGAAGTCTAACGCGCTAACCTCTAGCCCACCCCGCCTCGAATACTACCGATTCCGAATGTGAGTTTGTAGAAGAATCTTGTGATAAAATCATGTACAAATCTATGCAGTTCCGTCATTATCTAATTGCTTTCTATGGACAGAAGTAAATAGCATTCTAATGCAAGATGGTGTTTTATTAAGAAGATTGAAAGAAAGACCCAGTATACATTCTGTATGAATATACTCCTATTAGTTGTTCATAAATATAATTAGAGTTAAAATATCTTTCTTGCTTTATTTGTGTATTTTTTTCAAATGTCTCTATAATGCGTAAAATCCAAACGGGTAGATGTATCCGGATTAGCGAGGTTGTACTGATTACCATTAATTTATACTTCTAACGAGGCATAGTTTAACCTTGTAGAAAATCTTGGAAGGTCATATGATTCATCAAACTGGATTATAGAGGTAAATATAATAAATAAAATGAATTGCGTAATAATTCCTAATTTAACTCCGCTAGAGGGATTAAGTTCAAGGTCATAGGATTAAATAACCTTTGCTATGGGATCAAATTGAAGGTCATTTGTAGGTCATATGTTAGAATGATTTCCAAAAAAACAAAGTTCCTCGTAAAAGTGGTTCCCGAATAAAAATCTATGGTACACCAATTGGAGACAAAGCGATTAATAATTCTTGGAATCATGAATGGAAGTTTCATAATCACGCAGACCTGCTTTCGCTGGTAGTGCGTCTTGGCGAACAATAACCTACAAAATAATCTCGTTTCTGAACAATTCTGTTCTACTTTTTAATTCTACCGCATTCCAATTTTCACCTACGGATATAAGATACAGATTGTGATTTTTAATTATTTCTTTTTCTATATAACTAAACGATTTGTTTTTGCAACAAGGTATTTGGAGAAGTCTATTTATAAGCCTTAAAGAAACTTTCCAAACAAGACGCCGTTTATAGAAGATGTGGGTTGCTTTAGAATCAACGTAATATGTATGAATAAATAATGAATCTTCTGAATCTATAAGCTGTGTGTGGCATTGCATGCGCTATGACAAACAGCTTCATTATTTTGGTAGTAAGCCCAGAGCAAAACAAATACGGGATGCTTAATGTAAAACAAAAACTAGAATGGAAAGAATAGCAATGTAATTTCAGAAATAGCCTTCTTAGAAAGTATAAATTACACTTGCATGCTTGCCGTATTTACTTTATCCTGCATTATATATTATACAGAACGGTATCTATATTCTGCATATTGTCCATTAACGTTTTATAACGTTTGGCCGCTTCAAATCGGAATATATAATTATAGGATTAAAGACCGGTTAAACTAACCACAATCGTCAATTTGCATACATATTTCTAAAGAGCCGTACTGCACGGAAGTAACGAACGGCTAGAGCTAAATATTTTCTTCCAACTTAATGCTATATCATTAATTTATATACATAATCAATTAGCGCCGATAATTAATAGAATAAACCTGAATTTATTACAGTAATGTATAAGAGTAGACCCTGCATTCTTTTATTTATCAATAACGCGTATTTAAATATCCAACAATACTACCACGCTAATAACATACTCGTTCCTTATAAATAAGGGAATTGTCGATATCATTTTTCATCCACCGCAATCTCTCCATGGTTGCTAATGGCACGTCTTCATAGTAGCAAAAAAGATTTTAATACAGAATTTGTACAGGATGATCCACAATATAGCACCGAAAATAAAACTTTTTAGCTAGTTGAAAAATCCACATTTATGTAACAATTACCTATGTAGCAAAGTTACAGCTTTATTAAGGTACACGACCTAAGAAGGTTGTCGACCGGTGTATTATAAATCTTTAGCTATAAATATCAATTTGTAATTTGAGTAACAATTTACGTTAACATTTCAATACGGATTTGTACGCTCACGAAACTTACGACTTGTTCGAGGTCGTGAAACCGTAAACTTGATATAGAATTTAATTTAGGTATCATTCAAGCGCAAGAAAAACTTGTACTGTTCCTTGTGTATAGGTATGGGCACATCGTTTTTATGACCGAAAAGGTCAGGTTTAAAGTAAATTCTAAATCTCAAAATTAATAAAGCATCAGCTTTGGCGGAGAAGGTCATTTGGGCAAAACCGTTTCGGTGCTGCCGTTTTGGCGCTGTTCTCATTTTACTATTATTACAAACTTTTATTTAGTGTCTCTTGTTTGTTCGTATGTGTATACGTATGCTAGGGTCAAATCCCCGATTGGAAACCAACCCCAAGATACTCATTTTAGGTGATACTTATGTAGAAAATTTCTATAATATACTCAGTGACATGGAAATCGCAACAACAAGAAGGGGTAGAAATTTCTTGACCAACCTTGGCAGAAACGTTTAACTACTAAAAGGTAGCAAATGGTTAAAATTTTAAAGAAAAAGAACAAAATATAAACATAATTTTTATTAATAATAGGTTGGTCCCCCGTATTGGATACACACTCCCCCACTCTTCGTGGCATCGATTCTAGCAGATGGTCGATTTCCTCTTGAGGTATTGTGTCCCAAGCAACCTGTAATTCGTGCTGCAGAGCTAGCAGCGTCTGTGGAGGATGCAGCAAGTTCCTCAGTCTTCTACCCATAATGTCCCAAACATGCTCGATGAGCGAAAGATCGGGAGATCGGGGTGGCCATGGCAAGAGATTGACACTATCATCTGAAAATAGGTCCATAGAACGTCTTGCAATATGGGGACGGGCATTATCCTGCTGGAAAAGTGGGTCTTCCAACTGCTGCAGAAATGGAAGAATATGGGGTTCTACCACCTCATCCACATATCGCTGGTCGTTCATATTGCCTCGGATGAATAACAAACGGGGCCTACTCCCATAAGTTGTAACACCCCATACCATAATCCCCACAGTTTGGTGCACATGCTTCGCAACAGAAAATTCAACATTGCGACGTGTTCGTCTGACCCTCGAAAAGCCATCATGCTTCCCCAAATAGAATCGGGATTCATCACTGAATACCAACCTATGCCACTCTAGGTTCCAGTGCAGTCGCAACCTTCACCACTCCCAACGTTGCTGTCGGTGTTGAGCCGTTAGTGGTAACACAAGATGTTGCCGATAGGATTGCAAACCGAAACCGAAACCGTTCGAAGGGTTGCAGGACGACCTTCGTTAGCTAACCATTGATCGGTAATTGCTTTGGTATTGGAGAATCGGTCTCTTGTTGCTATAAGTCGAAGATGGCGGTCCTGCACCACATTTGTTCTTCTTCGCCCCCCGGTTCCTCTTCTGCGACGTTCCTGACCCTCCCTAGTCCATGCCTGATAGCAGCGTATGATGGTGGATTGGTTCCGGTAAAGGCGATTTGCATTTCTCTGAACGAAAATCCACCTTACCAACAATACGACCTCTGTCGAATTCGTATAATTGGCGGTAATTTCCACGTTGGCGCACTCTAGGCATGATCACACCCTCAAAATAAGTGGACGCAACTGCCTCCCTGGACTTTCCCATACTGGAAACTGTTCATATCATCTTTATTTCAAATTATATATATATATATATATATATATATAATAATTATATATATCAAATTAAGTATTAAATACAAAATTTTGATAAATAATTTATAACTTGGTGTTGTAATACCGGTTAAAGAAATGAATGTAGCGCGACAGTATGGCAATGGTTCTGAACCAAAGTGCGCGGGGCTGTCCGTACCG
>JABXWE010022108.1:0-44689 GCA_014611495.1 Limonius californicus | reverse complement strand
AACGTTGCCAAGTATAATATTCTTTAAGTGTCTCGTGTGAGGAAACTAAGCACTATAGGAAGTTCGTGTTAGTGTTTTTGAGGACTGTATTTCTTACAGAAGAGTGCTACCTGAAGCTTTTAAGGTATTTAAAGGACACCCTGTATTTCTATGTATGGGACGAGCATACGTTTCGATTCCAGAAAAAAAGTAGAATTACACAATGTACAGTTATATTCTGGAAAGACAGTCTAATGTGATGATTACATGCTGTTAAGTAAATTTGAATTCTCATACGATGCAACGCTTCGCCGATTCTACTTATCCGTAAGACTGTGTGGGGTGAAGTTTGCACAGATCTTCCTTTTGCCCAAATTAAATCTTCATTTGGCGAATCGTCTTCTTATTGATCTTCACCTCATGTGCCATCATTGAGAGAGTAATTAGGCGAATTTGACTGCGACTGTATATGTATTGGAGAAACAGCGGACGCCCGGTTCTAGCGTGATCTCCAATATCCTCATATTCAACTTTGAAACGGTTAAACCACCAAACACACTAGTATGACTTAAGATGTTATTACTATCCCCAGCTCGCAATATTCCATAAGTTTCTGTTGTTTTCCCTAATTTACACCAAAATTTAATATTGACTCGTTACTTCATAACGACTGCCAGAAAGACGATCTCTGTTGATAAATCTGTGAACTATTATACGATTCTTTACTTTGTAATTTAGTTTGACGTGGATCTAGTGTTGTAGCGTCAAGCCGGGCATTAAATGCCAAACCTCGTAATTTTCGAGGTTTTCCGTCCAGGAGTGGTTCACCTTTCTAGCTACCTCCCTTACCTAGAAAGGATTGTTATTTTTTCCGTATTGTCAGTATTTTTGAATCTAGTTGACACTTGTAAACATTAAATTACGGTTAAATAGCAGAATCGCTTATAAATGTTTAGTTTCATTCTTCTTCTTACGCTGTGTGTACATCGGATACTTTAAATTTGAAAGATTTTGTCCCTTAATTTTTTCTTTTGTTTGTGAAATACTGGTTATTAGTAAGAGAAAATGTCCATTATGAACGAGTTAATCATTATTAACAGCGTTTTCCGTCCCATTGTTGGGCACCGGCCTTTTCTCTTCCACGTGCTTCTCTTCAGCGCAAGGTAGAATCACGGGGAACCTACTGTTTAACGTCAAATCCAAATCAAATAAACTACAAAGGAGGTATTCAGCTTTACGAACCCACGGTAACAAACCGGATTGGGAAATTCCGTATGATGGGTTGCAGCTTAAAATTTATATACCCTAGTTGATAATGCTGGGGGTCTGACTTTGGATTTTCTCTATCACACTATTTGATACGAAGTGTTGTGCGTTATGCGGAAATATATCAATATCGGTATGTTTTTAATGTTGCACTTACTTCAAAATGTTGTTGCGGATGTTTTACGGCGATATTTGGTCTCTGGGCCATCACGGATTAATGTCCAGGAGTAATCAGCAAGCAAACTAGAACTCCATTTGCCTTGGTATCGCTTTTCCATGATCGCAACGTCTTGGTGGAACCGTTCTCCATGTTCATCGCTTACGGCACCCAAATTTTCCGGAAACAAATCGAAATGAGCATCCAGAAAGTGAATTTTTAAAGACATGTTACATCCCATTTCTCTATAGGCACTAAGTAATTCAGTCACAAGATCTTTGTAATTTTCAGCTTTGACATTTCTAAGTAAATTAGTCACAACTGTTGTAAAAGATCTCCATGCTCTTAGTTCAACTTCATTCAGCAAGTTGTGAAATTCGCCATCTTTCATTTCTTCTCGTATTTGTGGTCCCATAAATATCCCTCTTTAATTTTTGCCTCACTAGCTCTCGGAAATGTCTGTTTCAGATACAAGAACCCTCTTCCGTTCCGATCTAGTGCTTTAACGAAATTTTTCATTAAGCCCAATTTAATATGCAGTGGTGGTAGAAATACGTTTTTCAATCAACCAGTGGTTCGTTGGTAATATTTTTTTGACCCGGAGTTACTGTATGATTCCTTCATACGAACGGCATGAGCTATAGGTGCAGATGGGTATTTATTGCCGTTGTGAAGCAAAACTGCTTTTAAGCTAAGTTTTGAAGAATCTATAAATAGTCGCCAATTGCTTGGTTCATGTTCTGTCCTAATGCGTGAAATAAGTTGTCAACATCCGTGCAGTATACCAAAATCCCTTCTTGAGCGAAACAATGTGTAACTCCTTTTTGATGTTTTCGGAAGTAAGTTTTATGTACGTCACCTTAGAGGAGGTTCCGTCAACAATCTGTGGCATGGTCTTTCTGTTCTTTCTACACCATTGGTACTGCAAACCGCATTTTAGGTTTTGTACGTTTCAACCAACCTGTTAACAATGTTACACAAGTCTTACAACATATGTGAGGAGCCCATGACTTATCTTGATCTACTTTAACTCCGAAATAAAGTTCGTAAGCGCTTCGTACAAGTGGGGTAAAAGTACATTTTTGCGATTTAAAAGTTAGTTCTCCACACACATAACAAAAACTTCTTCTCCTTCTTATGCTTATGCTTATATTAGGCCATGGCCTGTTATTGCGGTGCATTTTCCTGTGATGTCGACTGCCAACTATCCTTCCATTTCTTTGGCAGTGTTCCTACCGGTCTTCTTCCTGGTGGTTTTCGGTCTCGTGCTAATCGAGCGATTATCTCCCTTCCCATACTATCCACATGCTGGTTCCATTCCCTTCTTCTTTGCCGAGACCACCGAACAACATCTTATATTGTGCATGCTTCCCTAATTTCGTTGTTTCGTCTTCTATATCTTAACGTATTGCCTGTGATTGATTGCAGTATCCTCATTTCTGTTGTTCGCAGTATTCTTCTTGTTTCCGCCGTGTCAGCCCTTGCTTCAACTGCGTATGTCAAAAGTGGTCTTACGCACGTTTTATAGATGCGCACCTTATTTTCTAGGTTTACGTTTTTATTCCTCCACACGACATCCCGTAAACATCCTGAAACATGTGCCGCTTTGTTAGCTTGTTTGCGTACCTACTCCCAAGGTCAAGGTATTCAAATTTCATTACTTGTTCTATAGATTTTTCTTTAATTACTGTTTTACATCTTCTCGGCTTTCTTGCTACTACTTAGTAACTCTTAGTTTTTGCTATTGATACCTGCATATTGTAAGTTTCCGCAGTTATTCTAAATTCGTGCACCATTCTTTGCAGATCATCTTCGCTCTCCCCAATGATTACCGCATCGTCTGCGTAGCATAATATCTTTATCCTGTTGTTTCCCATCGGGTATCCTTCTCCTTTTGCTTCAGTGCTTTTTATTATTTTATCCATGATTAAAGTTAAATAGCATTGGACTCAGGCTATCCCCTTGTCTGATTCCCGACTTGATAGTAACTTCTTCAGATAATTCGTTATCGACTTTTATTTGTGTTTTCTTGGTTCTGTTTATGTCTGTTATGATGCATACTATTTCCTCCGGTATTTTTCCTTCCTTTAATATCGTTATTACATCCTTTAGTTTAACACGATCGAATGCCTTGGTCAGGTCTATGAAGCACATGTATGCTGGTATATTGAACTCTATAGCCTTCTCAGTAATTTGTTTTATAACAGATATAGCGTCAACGGTGGATCTATTAAGTCTAAAGCCTTGTTGTTTCTCACATGTATCGTACATTGCTCCTGTTTTTTTTTGTTGCTAATATTTTTGTAAATAGTTTAAATGTGGTGTTTAACAGTGTAATCATGCGGTAAATCGATGGATCATCTTTCTCCCCTTTTTTCAGTATTGGAATTTTAATACTTGATCGCCGTTTTCCTGGAACATTCTTACAACTTAACAAAAACTGTTGACATTATTTACACTGCCTAGGCATTGTACTTACTTGTTAATTCACAGTCAATCACAGTACAGTAATAAATACAAATCAAGTATGTAGAACACAAACATGTAGTAACGACGTTTCGCGGCACGACACAGGAAATGCAGTAACTTCATACACCAGAAACACGTAAAAATTTCCATGTCACAAAATGTGTGTTTAACAATGTAATCGACGTTTTACATAGAAGGCGAGCGTTATGCCAATTGAGCTACCACCACACTTTAAACGAGATAATAAATGATATTAAATAGTATTTATAAAAGCGCTAAAAGTGCAATATTAGAAAAATTGCTTAATTTGTCCATTCTCGTCCAAACCAGACGGAGTATGTGGTTACACGTAGCTGTATTTTATCGCAATAATTTAAAGGAATTTAGTCAATTAATTACAGACTTTGAAGATTTGTCCACTACAATTAAAATATTTTAACATATTCTGAACCTTCTAAACTATCGGCATTTATGTTAATTATGCTTTTGTAAGTACAACTTTGGATCAATTAGTAGATAAAGAAATACAATTACAAAATTCCATTGGCCTAATACATACCTTTAAAAAAGCATTAATTAATTAGTTAATTAAGTGCGTTATTGGTAAAATTGTGCTGCAAAAGACGCGGTTTTAAACAAAAACGAAGGGTTTCCAATCCTCAGCGAAATTGTAAGTAATTGTGAGTGTGACCATAAAGTTGATTTAGTCGTTAATTGTTGGTAATCTATAAAAACACATTATAATTAATAGCTACAATAATACTAAATATAAGGATTAAATATCTTCATGTATACATATTAGCAATGTAATTAATTAATTATTAAGTTATCATCAACGATTATACTAAAATTTTGTAATAAAAAGATGCAAAAAAAATAGTATTGTAATTACATACTCGTTTCTCAATTTAAGATACAAATTATAACCACCCACTACCCAAAATGTCTTCGGCAACTATTAGCACAAGTTCTCAATACGCAGCAATAAAAAAAGAGTAATTCTGTTCAAATTTTATGCAAAAAGCTTCCCAATCCAACCCTGCGCCAGGTATTATCTGTGGGGTGCAGATTGAGGTCGAAGGTGTAATTTGTGCCCCCTACTCATACGTCATTATAAATATATATCAACCATTTCCGTTATTTATGATGACTGAACCGTTCTAGGGTCGTACATCTGAAAAATGAGTGCGATTTAGTTGAGCTATAAATTAAGGACGCTTCTAATATGTGTTTTTAATTACATACTTAATTTTTGTTTATGGGGAGATAATAGTGGAGGGACCTTAGCTTCCGGTTTCAGAACGACACTTATTTATTACTTCTAACGTAACCTTTGAAACGAACAATATAATTATTCGCAAATAAAAACCTTAAAATTGCTTCATGGACATATTTATGTAAATGTTGAAAATAGCAACAAAAAGTGCATAGGCCTTAGTTATCAAATTTAATCCATGCAAGCGAAATTGCCATTTTTAAATGTTGAATATAGTCATTACTACACTTTGCTGAAGAAGTTAAGTGATTTTTTAATTTGAGATGTTAAATTGTCGTATTGGCTTAAGTTGTTTTCGTTGTTGGTTTATGGGAATAGTTGGCGCCGGTGAAGAAAGCTGTTCTCAAAATATGTGGAAATCCTAGGGAATTTTTTAGCTTAACTTTAGAATTCTACAACTACTTTGCTAGATACCTAGACAAAGTAAGTGTGAAGAAAATGGACACGCTGACCGACTATCCGAGTAGGCTCTCTGGAGCATTGTTACCATTGTTAGCACAGTTTCTAGTTCCTTCCATCAATCACAGGAAGGAAGGATATTATAGCAAGCCATGGTAGGTGTCCTATTCGGCCATGATCACTAGAGAAAACACTTTAATACGCTGGACATCAAACATAGTTTTTTATGTCGAAAATGTAAAATTAAGGAGCGAACTTTCATTCGTCTGTTGTGTCGGTGTGTTAGGTGTGTAGTACTTGCTACCCTCAGATTTAGGGTTTTTTGGGTCTAGTTTCTAAAACGCGAGCTCAACTTAGTCAGATCTTGATCTTTATTGGGTTTAATCTGTTTTACTGAACTACACAAAAATGTATCGGCGAACCAAACTTTCAAAAAATTAGCCAGTAGAAGCGCTTTTTAGGTAGATATTTGGTAGCCAACCACCCCGTTTTGTTTAAAATGAATTTTTGCTATATTTGATATCTGCTTTCGCCAATGAAACAAGCAGTAAAACCAATTCTATGTTTTTTCATACTTGCAAATAAGTTTATAATTTGTTTATTAACATTTTAGATGTAATTAATAATATCTAATAGCATCAAGCTCTTCCTTAAGAAAATGTCTGGAAAATATTAGCTTATTATATTCATCATGCAAGTCTGTTCGATGCGCGATGAATGCCTGTGTGATTCATATCGAAAGCGAAGCCAGTTAATGGCTAGTTCTAATGTTACGTTCAGAACATGACCTTCCACCTCCCCCTTTCACCCGCTGCATTCTATATTCTAACGGAAAACTGTGCCAACGTCGAACTAGCTTATTTATCTTATTGGTATATATTAATGAAATTGAATTTCTTATGTTCTTTTGTTTTGGGTAAGATAAAAAAAGGAATATCAGGGTCTTTGTTTAACCTCTTTTATGGCGTAGGACCGTTTCATTACCACTTCGTAACATTTCAGTTTAATGGTATTTTTATCTGAAAGAGAAAGGACATATTACTGAAGCACTTATTTTGATAATATAACCGTCAAATTTTAATGCCCATTATCATGGTTTGTATAATGTGCAACAATTGCAGTTATGTGGACTCTTAGACTGTTCATACACATACGCTGTTGCAAATTGGAAGATACTGTTTAAAGCATGGGAAAGTCTAGGTAAAGTGTTTCCCTCATTTCTCTTGTAAGCAAATATTTAACAGATAACAAGAGTCTCACTATACAGAGTGTCCCAAAACGTACCGGCAATATTTCAAAGATGAATCCCAGAACTTATTTAGAGTCGAAAAGTTTATATAAACATACGACCTAAACGTAACCGTTAACGAATTATTGTTTATTTCATAATTTACGTGGCTAAAATTTTAGTTCAACGAATTTCATGAAATAAATCTTTTTTAAACATTCCTATTATTTTATTTACAAGAAATGTTCAAAATTATCTCCATTGTGTTCGATACACAAAGCCGCACGTCGCAGAAGAGATCGCTGCGTTATTAGTATGGTTGCTGGGTTATTCCTAATAATATCGGCAGCCTGCTGTATTGTTTGGCGTAATTCTTCCACCGTCTACACTTCAGTTGCATAAGCAATCTGTTTCATGTGACCCCAAAGATAAAAATTTAATGGAGTCAGGTCCGGCGAACGCGGTGGCCATACTACGGATCCTCCTACCCCAATCCATCTTCCCGGAAAATGTGCTTAAAGCCAAACTTTAATACGAAAATATTGCTGTGCTGGTGCCCCTTCATGTTGCTACCACATTGCACGTCCAATATTTAATGGCAAATCTTCCAATAATAAGGGTAAAAAGTTTTTTATAAAATATTCGTACTTCGCACCATTCAACCGGTGTGGCAGTTCAAATGATTCAATCAGACGATCATTAAGAATACTAGCGATCATATTAACACTAATGTATGTTGGAAAACCGAACGCCTTCTTAAATGAGGATTTTCTGCAGCCCATTCATAAAAATTATGATAATTATTGATACCATATCGTGTGAAAAAAGCTTCATCGGTCCATAAAATATGGGTAGGTTTTGATTATTTTGTACTCAATTATAAAATCTTAAACGAGCTTCAATATCATTACCTAGAGCTTGAACTCTTTGAAGATGATATGAATGTAAGCGAGCACTTCTTATTATTCTCCAAACCTGGTTTCTACATATTTCAGTACGTAATGCAATTCTTCAACACTTAAAGAGAGATCTTCTTGAAATAAATCAAGAACTTGTTCATCATCGTTTATGGGTCTACGGATAACTCCTTGGCCGACTGTATGTCTTGCATTGAAAGTGCCATGTTCCCTCAGCTAACGATGTGAATTAAAAAACTGCACGCGTAGGCAGTTTTCTATTGAGATATCTTCTACGATATGCTTGTTGTGCTGCTAAAGCATTTTTATCAGACAGACCGTAAACATAATGAATATCTGCATATGCTTCTTTTGAAAATAATTGGTACTGGAATCACTTGTGAATTACGATGGGAACAAAGATACAAAGAAGAAGCTAATAACTTCAGTATCACAGTAATAAATTGACAAGTTACAAACAATAATTTGTTAAAAGCGACGTTCAAATGTTACCAAGCAAAAGACACGATCATGGCAACCAGATCAAAATTTCAGAAATCCGTTGAAATAAAAAGCAAGTCGTTAACGAGTACGTTTAGGACATATGTTTATATGGACTTTTCGACTCTAAATAAGTTCTGGAATTCATCCTTGAAATATTGCCGGTACGTTTCGGGACACACTGTACAGCGTCACAACACCTTGGGAGAGTAGCAGGTACAACTGCTAATTTTACTAGCGCCGCTATTTGACATATAAATGGAAATATATACATTTGTTGAAAAGCCATATAATGTGCAAACATTTAAATTAAATATTATCTTTAGGGAAAGGCAAGATTTCCAATAAATAGTCTCTAATTATTTATTTTGAGAAATTCAGGTTTCTTCAGAGAAACTGTTTTAAGAAATTTTGTAGGAAAAATTAACTTCCTTTTCAAGAAGCATTAGCAGTTACTATACCACAGCAACATAACGCACATACGTGCAATTTCTACTGTTATTTTACGATAAGAACAGCAAACACACTCGGGCGTTATTGTAAATTAGCCGCTATTCAAGCGGTAATAGCCTTTTAATGCAGTTGCAGATTTCGCCCCTATCTATATGAAGTTCTCACTCCCCGAGTTGTTGCTACATATGTTTCCATTAGAGGCGCTCTCACAGTTGCCCAGCGCAGTACTTGCTGCTCAATTTCCGCACAACTGCCAGTTTCTGTACGTCGGCAACTATAAAACAACCCTGACGTACTTCGAGTGAAATTACTTGTCAAACAAAAGAAGCATGAAGTGTGGATTAGGTGACAAATTGCGAGCCCTTTACGTGCTGAGTGCCCTTTTTGTTTGTTAACACTTTGCAAATTGAAACCGTGTTTCATGAATGTGATGCTGCATAATCAGTATGGTTTGATATTGTGTAAAGGAAATGACTAGAGCGCGGAATACATGCAAAGAAATTCGGAAAAATATGTGCATATCTGCACCTTCTCTAGCGAATATATGCAGAGATTTATGAAAAATATAACCACATATGCAAAATATGCAAGTACTTTTGCTTTCTGGTAAAATAAAAAAATATAGAATGCGAATAAGGATATTTATTGAATGAATTAAACACAATTATTTATTTATATTAAAAAAATCTTACACTAATACTTGTAATTAATTAAATAATTAATATTACAAACTTGCATATTGATATTTCTACGATCAAATGTTTTTTCAAAATTCTCTAACAAAAATGATCGCCTCCTATCAATAAACATACCTATATTTCAACTAAGAAAAACTTCTTTCTAGATTGACAGACGTAATTACAGCATTTTACAATTTTGTAACAATATCTGTGCTTAACTCTAATTCTGAGACGTATCCCCTTAACACTTTCGCAACATAATTTAAAATATCTGTTACGGGCCAATCGAGCTTTTCCGACGCCCGTAACCAGATATATGGAAAACGGCCTACAGCTTAGCTCAGAGGGGTAGGGGGAGTTCGTGAAATTCGCTTACGGGAGAAAATCTTTAGTTGTGTACAGGGTAAGTCAAAACTTGAGGGCGCCACCTTCCAAATCCAGCTGATTGTAGGTCCTCGCGGAAGGCCGCGAAGCCCAACAGCTTACGGGAATGGAACTCACCTTTATTGTGCCTCCTCCTATATATATGTGAAGCTTGCAAAATTCATGCACATAGAAATACAGAGCACACAGTAATAAAAGAGGCAGTAAATTTTAAAACACATATAATGAAACTATTGAAATGGCGATACAGGAAATGACTACAAAAAAAGGACAATCAACTGTGTTTGTATAGTTTTACAACAGAAATTCCAACGTTCGGAAAACGAAGCTCGCCGCCTTTGGGCGCACGATATTTAGGTACTTTATTCAAATAGCTGCGTGGCTAAAAGCGTCGGGGTTACAGGCATCATACAATATAAACGAAATTCCTTTTTACAAATATTAGTGCAAATAAAAACAATCTGCGGCTGAAGGTCGCTTTTTGTTCCAACAAAACAAAGTTAAATTAGGTCAAATTTTGCAAGTCGCGCGTAAGTTTCTTTTCACCACACACAAAAAAAAAACTAGTCTGTTTTTACCTTAACTTCCGATGAATGTATTAGAACGAGATCGGCACAATGTAGGGCGATTTCCAGATGCAGGAAAATACATTGATTTCAACAGGCTGTTAATCTTTGAACGATATGCAGGACTCTCCGAACGAGCAAAGGGACAGGCGCTGGGCTTCGAAATTAATCCGCCGAAAAGGCGATCGGCCAGTTCACAAAGAATTGCCTTTGGTTTGGGTTTTAAATCCTAGGTACTTCTGTAAGATCCGACAATTGTCGATGTGTTGTTTTCACCCCATGGTAAAACAACGAAACGAAAATTACACCAGCTATACCTATCGAAAACCCAAACCGACACTTGCAGCAGTAGATTTATTTACGACCCTCCCCTGAAGATGTAATTTGGGAAGACCGGAGCCATGAAAGGTGAAAGATTACACCATATTACGAAATGAGACGAAATGTTCCAGAATAAGGGACACGTGAGTTCTCGGAAGTTTGCAAGGTCAAGCGCGAGAAAACAGTCGGCAATTTCGACACAAAAGGAACTGTCAACATAACTCAAACTTAGAAAGACGCAACGTAACCAAAACTGTGTTCAAAATAAAACTGCAATCCAAATAACGTTAATAATTCCGACGAAGCGGCATCAAATTAAGAAATTAATTCATATAGAGCGGCAAATTTCAAAAGAATATAACATATCGTATCCAGGATTTTCTTTTAGTACATCATGTAATTTTTACTAAATAGTAGTTCCACTTTTTCCTTAGCTTTCGAACATAAAGGAGTAAAATTATTAGTTATTTTCGTAGAATCAGATAATGACACGTAACGTTTCTCTAAATCTGAAATAATTTTAGGTACAAAACTATAAATGCACTTAAAAAAGTTGGCAATTTCCTTAATTTTTTCATAATGTTCTTCGTAAAAAAGTGTGACGTTCGGCCGCTTTTATTGAATGCCCCCTGTATGCGCGCTGTTCATTTTTATTGAATGCACCTTGTATGCGCAATGTTTATATATCTTCCTGTAAATGCATCATTAATCCGAGTCTACACTGTTAAGTGCGGGGAAAAGACGGAAGTCAGGCCCCAGCTCTCGATCTGAGTGAAAATATCGTTTAAAGTAACGATTAGGGAAATTTCATCCTATGACACAATATTTAAAAAAATCTGCCAAAAGCAAGCGGTTTCGAGAGAAGCAACTGTAAAAACTACACCCAGGGACAGACTCAAGCTTTAGACCCCCCTGAAGGGCCAATTTTGAATCGAAAATCGTAAATTTTTAAAACCTTTGGTAGCCACGCTTCAGCTGTTCCATTTACTTTACCGAGTGGGAGGCCCCCTGAGACCACGCCGTTCATTGTGTAATCTTGTGAAATTAGTTTATATGTTTTATATGTTTTATTCGAAGATTTTTAGCGATATAAGAAAATAATACTGCGTGTACAAGGCCTTTCTGCAGTATCTTTTTTCTTCCGGTATTATTAACTTAGATTTAATTGTGTTGGGTTCACCTGTGTGTGACCTTTCTTTTAATATTAAGATTGTTCGTTTAAACTGTGTTTGTTTTTTTTTTTAATAATAATGCTTATTTTTGTTCGTTACCAAATTATAGTCATTTAACCATTTTCCGTGTATTCTGTCCGCTTTCTTAACTTAATTAAATGCCTTTATAAACCCGACTCTTATTTTATTTTTTTTATCTTTATTAAAAGTAATATTCCTGTACGGATAGCTGAAAGTGATTGATTTTATTAGGAACAATTGAGTGAAAAGGTAAGTTCCATCATGCACAACCTTCCGATTGGCCATTCCAAGTAACGTGGAGCTTGAGCAGTGTTGGATCTAGTGATATTCCCGTTGGCGCCCTCATTTATTACGATTTTATCCGGAATTTGATCAGATTTAAGCGCGGCGTATTTTACAAAAGGAACCCCCTCTCCTCCTCTCAGCTGCGCTAGGCCATACCGTCGTTTATGTATCACAATTCTGGTTAAGCCCGTGACAAAAATGCGGCTTCAAGCCATGTACCCCACCTGGTAATTACAGTATTAGCACAGAATAAATACAGGTATTTATTCTGTGGTATTAGGAAGTTTATCCGTATCAAATTGAACTCTCAAAAGGACCTTAAGGAAATTTTTTACGTTACTAATTAAATCGTTGATTAAAGGAAACTGTTCGCTGATCTCCTCAGCAACCCTATTAATTCCATGCGCTAAATAAGTAGTGTAAATCAAATTCCTATAAAATATTTTCAAATGTTGCCCTGTCTTTACTACATATGGTACTGCATCTGACAGTAATAACAAATATTTTTCTGAAGGAACACATCCAGATAAATAGAAACAGGATAAAATGTCTTGCACAAATCTACTTATGGATAACTATTCAACAAATAATTTTACTTGTTTGGTGAAGTTTTTAATAAATGTGCAATATCTCGACCGCAATTATCGGTGGTTTTGTCTACTGCCAAATATGTATAATTAATTGTTGCCAGTTGATTGTTTTATTTCTGAAATTGTATTTGAATAAACACCTTCAATAACACATTTTCGTAAAGTGCTTCCGTCAAGTATGTTGTATTTAACATACTTTTGAAAACACGATCGGAGGTTCTCATTGTTTAGTTTTTTGAGTGGAATATTAGTTGATATTAGAGTTTTACACAAGTCTTTATAGAATGTTTCTTGTTCGATATTCCTGGAACTTTTCTTAGTTATTTGCACTTGCCGATATGTGCAGGATTTTTTGCATGTTGGTCAATCAAAAACTTCTTGTCGCTCGATACCTGACCAAAAGATCAGTATTAATATAATTCAAAAACAATTTTCTTAGTTCGCCATAAATAAAGAAAATTCGACGAAAACAGAAAAGTAGACGTACAGCGTTAAATTTTAAGTAAATAATTGTATGCCCATGGATACTTACTGGTTTACTGCACGCACTGCGGAGCACCTGATCTTCATCCAGTACCAGTCAGGGTAGCCTTTGCAATGCAATTTGTAATTGTAGACATTGTTGTTTTAAAACTGAACTAATTTGTTGTACTTTTATACTGCACAAAAATGCTCTTGCGGTGGTCAACCAACAACTATACAGAAAAAAAGTAGCACCAAACTTTTAGTAGCGAATGTTTAAATCGCTACTCAAATACGCTTACCAGTCAGCAGGTAGCATCTAATCTCTGAACAATAGCATTGGTGCTTGTTGGTCTGTGGTCAGCGCCGCATTTAACTTTCTTGGCAACGGCAGTAAAATCCGGTGATGCAACTTTTTATTGAAACTGAAATATTGTTAAATATCTTAACATTATAATGATGTTGTCCACTAATGATGTAGGTAATCATAGTAAATTTGTTTTGCAATATGAAAAATTTGTTTTCGAAAGTATGCTAATTTGGTTATTGTTCTGGGTAAATTCAGTTGTGATTTTGATCAGTCGCAGTTTCATCATGGTTTTCTGGTGACCTTTCGAAAGCGACGATAATAATAAAATTATGGAAATTACAAGCAGTGATACCGTTGTTGTAAATAGCAGTAGTGAAAGTGAAAATATAAATTTTAGGGCAACACACCAGCATCTTCCCGTTGAAGCGCGCAAATAATTTTAAACATTTACAGAAACTTAAATCCGAACTCGGGCAGCCAGTATGCCATTATGAAACATGCTGCAGAATTGACACAAATCCCCTATAGTACAGTGAAAAACATTATAAACAAAGGGCGTGTTACACACTGCAAGAAAAGAACTACTCGGAAACTTTCCTAAATACGTTCTTGATCGCCTACCTGCAACGACCCACAAGACATAAATATGATACGGTATGCAACTTTTATCAAAATATGCAACAAAAGCCAAAATATGCAATATAAAATTAGTATCAATATGTCAAAAATTGAGCAAATCGTACAAATAAGAAGACATAAAAAGAAAGATGCAAAAAATAAAGAATATGTATTTTTCATATAATCCGCCCTAAGAAATGACAAAATACTAGACGCTACACTTACTCCAGGTAACTAAAATATGACATATTAATGCAAAATTATTAAATTTAATATTCAAACTGTATTATTTCCATACAATTGATAAATGATATACGAGACCTATTTAGAAGTTAATCTTTTTGTTATCAAACATTTGCTTGAACTTTTTGGCTTCTTGATAACTCGTATGCCTGCACTATATTGATTATTGCTTGGTTTTAGTATTTTTGTACGAACCCAAATCTCGTCGCCAGTCACAATGCGTTTCAGATACTCATCACCACCAGCCCATTAGCTGATTTTTCTGAACCTCCGTCAACATTTTCGGTATTTCGGTATCCACCTCGCACAAAGTTTGTGCTGCTATACCTGTTCGTACAGTACCCTACTTAAAATATGAAAAAAAATTTGCGGCCGTTTCCAATATCCTAAATCGGCGATCTTAATGAATTTTCTTGTTCATTTTTTCCGAAAGATTGTCGTTGACAACAGAAGGTTCCTCGTCGTGCACATTTGTTCGACCAACTCTAAATCACAACGCACACTTCACACTTAGCGGGATTTTCAATAGTAGTGTTTATTTCAGCGCGTTATTGTACAACCGAATGCAATGACAAAACCGCGGAAAGTGACGTGTGGCTAGCTCATCAACCACTAAAGCACCCCCACAATGCATCAAATTGACTGCGTCCCTCATTCAACGGGATTACTTATTTCATACTCAATCACATTTGCGAATATTTAGAAACATAGATTATTACATAAAAGATTGTGGCCAAAAGAAAATTTATTTAAGCACAGAAATTATATAAGGACAACAATAGCACTTTATACACAGTCTCAAGTATTTCTAAAGTTAGTCTATTAGATGTGGTAGGTAACTAAGTCAGCAAAGCAGCCGCTTTCTGGGCAATCGCCAAAACATTTAGGTTTGACCCCCTTTTTTCCATTCGTTCATACTACCGTTCCGCTCCCTACCCCCCCGGAACCGCTTTCACACTACTTCAGGGGGGTGCGAGCGTCCCTTACATACTAACCATTCATGCATCCTAAACTTAACTAAGTGAAATACGGTCATCGCCTCAGCTGGGGTTCGACCACACAGTCGATCGGACCGCATTTCACTGTGACCTCGACTGACAGCGCGTAATCGCACTGCCCCACCGAGGTCCCTTACGTTTGAAACCAAGACAACACCGTCGAAACATATAAAAACGAATGCTGCAACCCAGTAAACATGTTTTTTCAATATTTGGCAACCTTAATGTTGAAATACCTAAACCTTCATTAGTATTTCTGTAGTTTAGAATCGACGTTAAACTGTAGTTCCTTATGTTTGATTGTTCAAGAACGAAAACTATTAAATTTAAAATTTCAGATATTAGGTCACCAAAGTGAAAATAACCTTAATACTAGCTAACCTCCAACAGGAGAAGCAACGAAACAAGAAGAAGTTAGCAGAAATAGATAAATCATTGTTGGTTTACTTTTCTCGGGGACGGGAACTGTAGGGCTCGATCTGATTCCGCATAGAAATGTTTAGCCCCTCTTCAGCCATTGACATGAATATAGGAATGAGAGAAATTGGAAAAATTGGACAATAGAAATTTCATGGCTATAATGTCCTAGCAGTCGCCTCTACGTCCAAAGAAAACCATGAAAAAACCTGAAAGAGTGAAAGACGACGCCTTCCCGCAGAACCAGATTGATAATTACAGATATTAACTCAACAGCACTTAATAGTACGCTACGGTACTATATTTTTGTAAATTTCCAATTTTCAGCTAGGAAACGTTTTCAGAATGAACAGCTTCCGATTCTAGCTAACTCTGATTAACAAAAATATTTGAATATTTTTATAGTTAAAACGCAGTCATCCGTTCTTGTACTGTTGTACCACCCTATATAGATGGGTTTCTTTGCAAGTGACCACTTGCGCAGTACAGACGACAAAAATATATAAAAATCAGCTATTGTTAGTACGGATTCGTATCTAGCATTTGATAGTTTGGTGAATAGATGGTAGTTTTTAAAGCCAACAGTTTTACAGTATAGTAAATTTAATTCTATTATAAACATATTCATTATTTTGGATTTTCGCATACTAATGTTTTTGATGTTTATACATATATTTAATTACTGTCGAAATGTATGTGCTAAAGGAGCTACTACCACGAGAGCAATAAAAACCCAAGTCAAAGACACTCTTGAAATTTTAAAGTCGTGTCTTAGATTAATCTGTAATTATAAAGATGTAAACATTATAATTGCTTTTAACTGTCATACAGTAATAACTGACAGTTTACATTTCAAATTTTATTAGGTTACTTATTTAATTATTTAATAGTAATTTAAAATTAACTCTTTATTTTGCCAGCGTTTGTCTATACTTTTAATTAGCTGTTTTCAAGGTTAGTGCCGTCTCAAGTGTTCTGTGGTCCCTGTGGTCGAAGTAGTGAGGTTATGCAGTTATAGGCTATGTAAATAAAAGTTTATATAAAATAAAATTGTTGCATATACATTTAAAGGACAAAGTAAAAATAGGATTTTACAAAAGATGTTGAAAATGTTGACCATTGCTTCCTAAACATGAATGCACTCTCCCTGAAGATTTTCAAACACATTCATCAGAGGATCAGAGGTGAGTTCATCTAACCTTCGTGAAATAGCATTTTGTAAATCTTCTAAATTCTGTAGTCTATTACAAAAAATATAGTTTTCTAGATAAGGGAATAGGAAGAAATCTGGAACTGTAAGATCGGGTGACCTTGATGGAAACAAATGCCTACTAATTAGTCGATCATCATAAAATTCCTGTAAAAATTGTATGACACGATTAGCAGTATGTGCTGTAGCATTGTCCTGCTGGACGTAGCCACTTCTAATTTCATCATTGCGAAGTTCATTGAAAAAGGGGGTTAAGATATTCTGAAGATAATAATTTTATGCGAAAAACTTGCAAACTATTCGTCTTCTTGAAACAGCGACCTTTAAACCCATCTTTTGTGGATGTAACGGTGTTGTCATGTTGTCATATTTAGACTGTTAAGATACCGATTCAGATGAAATCAGGCTTCGTCGCTAAACCAAGTAAGATCCAATATGTTATTATTTATGTTGTTTAAGAACCAGTGACAATAATTTATTATAGGTTGGAAATCACGCGGTAAAAGTAGAAGAACTTTTTGCATTTAGTATGGAAACATGCCCAAATCTTTTTTTAATTATTCGATAAGTACCGTATGATAAATCAATTTCTTGGTGTAGCTTTCTGATCGACTTAGAAAGAGTTGCTTCCATGATATCCCTTACATTATCGATAACTTCTGCGGTTCTTTTTACAGGTCTTCCTGATAGATTGTCCTTTCAACGCTTCCACTTTCTCTAAAATTGTTTACAATAATCTTGGCAGTTTGGTATAAATTGTTGTAAGTGAAATGCAGCCTTATTCGGGTAACGCTGTTGAAATTCTGTAACACAGGTTTGAGATGAATATTGCCATTCATAATTTTAATTCTTTGGACCTTTATGAAAATAAAATTCTAATATGAAAATTGTTCCACTGTTACCATCTTTAAATTCAAAGTAAGTATTGTAATATGTAATTGACTTTTGCTGTAATCAATTAATTAAATAAATAACCTAAGAAAATTTAAAATGTAAACTGTTAATTATTAATGTATGACGGTTAAAAATATTTATAATGTTTACATCTTTATAATTACAGTTATTATAAGAGAAGACTAAATTCCAAGGGTGTCTTTGACTTGGGTTTTATTGCTCTCACGGTACCATGGTTTAAAATTTGTTACAATAAGTGTTTCCTATTGCCATCATAACTAAATTATGTGGTCTTTCTTCATAATGTTTTTCTGATTGACAGCCAACTTATTCAACCCTAAAGTGAAGATTATCTAATTTTCTTAAAATCAGGAACATGATTCTGTAACCAATTGTAGTTGTTTAACATACCGAGCAGTTACAACGGTGTCACAACTTAGCAAAGCTGTTGTTTCTCTAATAAAAAGAAATGTTCAAATGTACCTTTATTGTGGATATGATAAGTAAAGAAATTCCATGGATTGCCTAGGCCAAAGGCTACACTAGATTCTGAAATCCTAGGCCCCTTTAGGATCCCCTTAAAATTTGAGTATATATCTTTCAAAGTGTCAATTCCTCACGATATGGTAAATTACGCAAATTTTCAACCCACCAATCAACATGGTTTTATCCAAACAATAACTTTTTATAGATTTTTTCCCATTCGCAAAGTTCCGCCAAAGGTCGCGGAAACTGGGCGGAGAATAAACAACCCCAAGCGCTGTGCGGGCGTATCCGGCAGCGTAGCAATTCCGGTGATGAGTGAGGGTTTATCCGGAGAAATCCGGGCACGCAGTTGTTACAACACGGTCGCACGTGTCTCTTAACTCACACACGTGGCCGCACGCGGCTTTATTTACTTCAACAATCAAAACAAGCCCTTAACGATTAAGTCTCAGGTTCTGGTTGTTAATGACACGTGCTGGAGTGTTTTTTTTTGTATTAGCTCAATGAGATTCTTTCTGATTTTGAAATTGCGAAAACGTATAATATATTTTTTTTAAATTGCAAAAAAAAATCCAGAAGAAATGTCTTAAGAGTGTTAATATTTATTTCCGATATTTCTCGTTGTGAAAGTTTTACTGAGAAAGTGATCAACCCGAAGAATTATTTCAGTGAAAAAGATGTTTAACATGGATAATATAGATTTAGACGTGGTTAATCGCCAATTTTTCTTCGAGCCCGGTGCGTTTATTGGCCATAATAACAACGGTAGTGGTAGTTCTAGTTCTACGAATAGTGGAGATCTATTTCTCTACGACGAAAACAGCAGTGATTCGATTGGATCAACCTATTCCTTTAATAGTGACCAAGAAAACAGTTCCTCAAGTACTAAAGAGTAAGTTGGTTGTTAAGTGCAATTCTATTTTGCTTTTCTATGTTTAACATACGCAATAGAAAAGAAAATGATTTCGAAGTTATGATAAACTGTTTATGGCAGGCAAATTAAATTCTCAGGTGTAGTCAGAACATAGCGACAATCCGAATTTCTAAATCAATGTGATATGTACAGTGTTTTTTAATATATTTTATAAATGCAAGCAATTTTTATTTGAACGTACGATATTCACAACCGAAAAAATAATGTGTTAATGGTTTCGACACGGTGAAACACAAAAATTGGATAGGTCTATCTACTTAAAAATTATTTAAGTGGAAAGTAAAAAACACAGAGTACATTCTTTCTATGAATTTAAATATAAATAGTGCTTGTAGAAAATATACTTATATGTAAGACAATTTAACTACCTTTTCCAACATCCAACAATCAATTTCTGGAGAAGAATAAAACCATTACTTTTTCTACTGTTTAATCAGCAACATTTTCGACAAAGCTTTGCCGTGGGGAATAAAACTAGTATTTTCTTAAACCATAAAGTTTATAACATCTACTAAAATTATTTTATAGTTATGAATATACAGGATGATTCAAAACATGTGCGAAAATCTTTAACGACGCATTGCTGAGGTTATTTAACTCCTAAATCACCTAATAATTTTTTTTATAATTTGACACCTTTGTAGAGAAGTTTTTTTACATCAATTCACTAACATGTCAGTAACTGTTTTGTTTCTTGTCCGATTTTAATAAACTCCGGTGTTTTAAAAAAAATTAACCGTCCAAGCTTAAATTTCAGTCAAAAAATGTACAATTGAGTGTGAAATGTGGATGAATCTGGTCCAGAAGTGAAAAATATGATTTACAATTTTGTAAATTAAGCTATACCTTAAGAACGAGATTGTTAAACTGTAATTATTTTGCAGTTTCTGAATTATTTTGCTTTCTCGACGAAAAATTAAGGTTGTTCTTTTTCTTCATAAAGTGCTTTATCTCTTACGAGACGTAAGGTTGTTACACTTCCAAAATAATCAAGTTTATCAAAATCGGACAAGAAACACAAAAGTTATATGCATTTCAGTGAATTGATGTAAAAAACTTTGAAGCCTCCGTAGCGGCGCAGAATTTAAAAAACAATTACTAGATGATTTAGGGGTTAAATATCCTGAGTTATACGTGGTTAAAGTTTTCGCACATATTTAGAATCGCCCTGTATAGTTCCGTAGCTACAATTATGTTTTACCCCAGAACATATAATACTTATTTCTGAATGTGTAACTTAGTATACGCAGAGATTATGATTATTGCATAAGGTTCTTTAAGACTTGAAAACCTGGCGAAAGGGAGTATTTAAATTGCTTGACTAACCTGGACGGATTCGCTATAAGTTATTTCAAGATGTTTAATAATTAGTGATGTACCGACTGAGTTGAGGTGTCTAGCTATCACAACATTAGAGTTTTTGGTACCGTAGCGAATAAAATAACATCGGTTGACCCAAATAAAATAGAACGTCCTGAAAATATATTTTTTAAACTGCACAACATTCATACTATGCTGCTTTCTTCATATTAAAAACATGCTTACAACACATAACGAATACAAATTTATATCCATTATAATCTGAATAGAGTCGCAAAACATTTAGGTGCAATTGGCACTGCAATTATCATCGAACATTTGAGTACCTGCGAATACTTCTTAATTATCTGCATTAGCACCTTCCACAAACATGTTTTTAATGAGAAATTATCAATATGATAATGGTATAGTAAACGGTGTGGCTTAAGTAAAGAGATAGGTTTTATTTTCCTCGACCAATTTTTATCGAAAATTTGGTTTATCACATTGTATTTTTGAAATCACAAAAGATATAGCCAAATTAAAAAAAATTCAATATGGTGCAAATAAAAAATAAGAAAATTATAGTGAGACGAATTATACAAAACGTTTTGTAAACATCTTAACAAATATATATCTTAGAAATTGTTTCAAATAATAAAAAGGCACGATACAATCTGGATGTAACACGCTAATAGCTTAACATAAAGAAGAAGAAGAAGCAGAATAAAAAAATATTAAACTAAAACCATTGTTTGTACTAACTTTCTCATGGAAGCAGTTATATTGAACTTTTTAACTCCATATTGTTAAACCTAGAATATTAAAAAAGTGCCAAATTTAAGTATTATTCGTTAGTTAAGAACCTTAACGTTCCTCTGCTGCGCACCGGCATTCTTGTCCACCACGTGTTCCTCCTCAGCGCGAAGGTAGAAACATCGGAGACTTATACTTTAACGTCAAATTCGAACGACAAAAATACTAGAAAAGGTTTAGCTATTTAGACATCACGGTTGCCAAGATCGGATTGGTGAATTGTGTGACGCGGGTTGTAGCATTTGATTATTATTTCACTACACCGTATATTGGCCCCGATGAATAAACTTAAAGCAAATGCTCATGAGTAAAGGGTAAAGTAAATGGTTTTACTTAAAATAAAAGGCAGAAATAAAAACATTTCCTTCAAATCGTATGAATAACGATCATTTTTACTAGGAGGAAATGCTTCTGTTTATGAGCAAAATGGTGCAAATTTGTTTACAGGTTGATAATAAATTGTTTTTGCTTATCGTATTTTATACCAACATAGTTATTGAATTCTATGTCCAGCATTGAAGATTATCTCTTCGAAATGGTTCCTTATTTCTTAACCTCGTTCCCTAACGTGAGTATCTTCCAGATATTAGTGCAGTTCAGAGGTGTTAACATAAACGTCAACATTTTGTTCTTCGTTGAAATTTTCCTCCCCCAAACGTTTCGCTATGTTGTGTAAAACAGGACATGCTCTGACTGTTGCAGGAATGCTTTCATGTCTCACATGGCAAACATATTGCAGTATTCGAAACCTTCGTTTGGGTTGTCCAAAACAACGGTCAATAATATCCCTTTTCTTTTTTAAGAGTTTATTGAACTTTTCTGATTCTTCGTCAGGGTTCCTATAATGGGTAATTAACCATGGCTCTAATCCCTACCCATCATCACCAAGAAGTACTGTATTTTGAGCTGCCGCCATAACATTTCTTACATCTGAATTTTTCCATATTCGAGAATCGTGGAGTGACTGAGGCCACTTTATGTCAATACTAGTAAACATTTTTCTACCGTCACACGTAGCCTGGACATTTAATGTAGGTACACCCTTTCGGTTTATGTATTCGTTACCGTAATTTTTTGGTTTTGGTACACGTACATGCATACAGTCAATTACGCCGATTGCAGTATGAAAATTGTATTGAGTAAACCACACTTTTTTGCCCTCCACTATAGCGTTGGCAACGATTTTCGCTACTACCACTGTTAGTGTTTGCGACAACGTCGACTGTTCAACTCCAAAGCCTTTTCAGGGTACTTCAATATCGTAAGCAAATCTTCATTTTATGCGAATTTGAAAGGCCGCCTCCTCGAGATTGAGCTTGTTGCTATAAAAAATAATTTGATAGTCACTGAACGTTTTCTTCCTCAAAGCGAAATAATCTTCTAGAATCATTAGAATGCGGAGAAATTCGAGATTTGTAACGCTTCTGATTTCTTATAACTACTTCAGCCATTTTTAACAGTGAACACGAAGACCGTATCGCTTTTTCTCGCCTGGTGGCAAAATATTCTTCTCGACATTTCATCGGATTAAAAACATATTAGCAGAGTGTTACGCTTTATTAAAGACAATTTAGTGAAATTGTTCTCTCGACTTGTGTCGGATTATAGTCATCAACCCCGTGACTCTTCCCACTAAGCCGTTGCAACATTAAAATCTCGTACAACTGAGGTTTCGTTCCTGACTGCAAGAACACTCGAAATTTCCCGTTTCCCGAAGAAAGTCTTGGCAATTGCTGTGGCGCATTCGTTCCAATCGTGATCCAGCCTTCAGGGGCGTGCCGACGGACAAAGGATTCTAGGAACTGTTTTCGATCAGAGCTATAGACTAAACGTACTCGTCAGTGTCCCTTTGAATTCGGAAACGGTGACCTCCCATAAAATAACCTTTGGGAAATAATAGAATCGTAATCGACTATGAGCTGCAATTAAAGTAAGACTTTGATTCATAGGAAGTGGCAAAACTAAACGAACGTTACAGATTTGCTCATGATATGAAGTAGAAGGATTCCTTTATTCATACTATTTACTTATGGCCGAAGAAAATGGATACGTTCGCAAGCATTTGCATCACAAACGTTAGCAAAAGCATTTACTTCTATTTTTAATCAAATTCTTTGAAAGATTTGCTTCTGATTTTGATTTCATTTTGAAAGCAAAAGGTTATGCTTTATTTTAAACACCGGACCATTTCTTCTGATTTTAAAGATACTCAAATAAGCGAGATATGAGTAGTAAAGCTCAATTTCAAACACACTGTATATACATTATATATATATTGTTATGATAAATATATGAGTAGGCCATGGAGGTACCAATGCTGCACAGCAAGCAAGTATAAGAGCATACTTTATCTATGCATCTCTGTACTAGATAATTATGTATTTATAAATTTGTTAAATGTTTGTCTTATTGGAGGTGGCATTGGAAATCATTAGAATCGTATTAAGAACGTGAACGTATAACACGTGATAAGAAAGTGAACTCCAATAGGGTAAATATTATAAATTTGGGGGTTGTTAGGGAGATAGATAAACAAGGGTTGGAAAATAATTTATTCAAGTTTTAATATTTGAATCGAGCGGAGGTGTGATCGGGCTTCACCCAGAAAATCACACCCGAGCAAACAAATTAATTTAAATTTACATACAAAGATTCATGTTTGGCAATTAACGTTTTGGTAAATGTAATATTTGTGTAATTATATGAAGTTATGGAATTGGTTGTTTTATTGAAGTAAATGAGAATATTCTGAAGAATAGAAACATAAAGGAAGCCACGAAACCCTGAGATAAGAAGTAAAAGCCGAGGTATTTTAGCAAGGTGTGAGAACTTTGATTTACAAGTTGCAAGTCACTAGTACAATTTACCAAAAGCGACCGGTATATAGCAATATATACATATATAAAAATTTTGGCAATTTAAATATAAATAGAAACTGTATTTTAAATAATAACTATACAGATCATATATGAGCTTCAAGTGTAGCTTTTACTTCCATTTTCCGTTTTTGTTTATCTAGGCTGCAAACAATTTGTGTACCCGGAGTTCTTTTTAATATATTTAATTTTCAGACAAAAATCATGGTCTTAAGCAAATCTGTTTCTATACTCATGCATGACAGTTCAGGAAGAAACATATCAGTTTTAAAATCGAAACTACAACTTTTTTGAAATCTACCAAAAGAGGTTCTCAATTTTTCAGAAAGCGGTAACATTTTTTTAAAACTATGTTGTAAGTCACGAACAATACCGAAAATTCTAAAAAAGTGGATGATGGTATTCTATCTTAAATAATAATGAATCAACTATTGCGTAAACATGGGAAATCGATTTTCCTAATTAAATGAAGAAGACAAATAGTAAACTTGTCTACTGAAATATGCAGCATTCTATATTTAAGCCAATGAACCACTTTTTGAACTAGTTAAAATTGGAAATCAATATAATAAAGCAGACCTTTTAGACTATTCAAACTCCGGGTTGTCTGCCACTTTTTGACGAGCAAAGAAAGAAATCAACCTAATGTAAATACAGTTATAATGAGTAGTCACTATAAAATAATGTATGTATTTGCTATAAATGAGACATTCCCTGGGAGTTGATTATTAGAAATCGAAACCTTTAATTCCCTTTTTAGATTCAATTCATATTTTGCTTTCGAAAAAGATACTGTAAAATATCCAATTTTGCAGAGGTAGGGAGGCGAAAATAGTAAAAGTAAATGCAATTGTTTCGCCTGGTCGTCACACAATGTGTTATGCAAACTAGCTCAAAATTCCAAGGAAAATCTTATAGGACTTTGGTATTTACTCTCAAGTAAATGTTTAATAAAATCCAGGGGCTAAGGCGATTAATTTCATTTGGGATTTGAACTCAATCGTTTATCGTCACGTTGTCGTCAGCAATCAGATACTTTTTACAATTTTGGCCAAGACCGGTAACTATATTTCAATGGTTTTGAAAAAAAAAATTATTGCGATGTGCTGCTAGCTTATCGGTTTTGACAAATTTGTCTAAATTTGCAAACCTTTAATTGTTTTAATGTATCTTTCTAAAAAAAAATACTTGAATCCTGTGAATCAATTCTCGGAGTTAAAGATTTACTTAATATTTCGAACAAATCTTCAAGAAGATTGCTATTTAACCATGTTGGTATCCTTATTTACAGTAAAACATCAATGTGTTCGATCTCATATCGAGGGGGTATTGATAAGTACTTAGCCTACCATATAAAGCACCACAATATTTCAAAACAAAATTTTATTTATTCAACATAATCTCCTTTAAGACGTATACATTTAGCAGAACGTTCATAAAGTAATTCTAAGACATTAAAAAAAATCTTTGTCATTGTCTGCAAACCACTCCTCATTGCTTCGTCATTTGTCGAAAATCTTTTACCTTTCAAATGTTTTTGAGTTTTGGGAACAAATAATAGTGTGACGGTGCTAAATCCGGAGAATAGGGCGGGTGGTCAACCAATTCAAAACCAATTTCATTAATTTGCAGTGCAATCAACGACTTGTAAGTAGGAGCGTTGTCTTGCAAAAAGAGCAGTTGGCAAGATTTCAGCGGCGTTTTTCCACAATTTTCTTACGTAATTTAGTTAGCAACTCAGTATAATATGCTCCCGTGATAGTTCTACCCAGTTCCAAATAATCTATCAGAATTATCCCATCTTCGTCCCAGAAACCTGAAGCAAGAATCTTGCCAACCGATTTTTGGACATGAAATTTTTTGGGTCGTGGAGAACCAACATGCTTCCACCGTTTGGACTGCTCTTTAGTCTCTGGCTCATAGTGATGGATCCACGTTTCCCCCATAGTAACAAGCTCATCCAAAAAGTTTCAGGAATCTGCTGCAAATCGGCGGCAGATTCTCTTTGACGTTGTCAATCGAACGCGCTTCTGATCAACGTTCAAGCATCTTGGAATCCATTTGGTCGAAAGCTTTCTCATACCCAAGTCGTGATGAATGATGTAACACACATTTTCATAGGAACTGTGCAATGCTTCTGCAATATTCTTAATCCCAATACGTCGATTTTTTAAAATCATATCGTGGATAGAATCAATGTTTTCCGGAGTGGTCAAGAAATTGGTCTTCCAGGGCGGTGCTCATCTTTCTCATCTGATCTTCCTCTTTTATATTCCACAACCCCGTTTTTAATAGTGGCGTATGAAGGACACTGATCACCTAAGGTTTCTATCATATCAGCAAAAATTTCTTTGCCCGATAACCCTTTCAAAAATAAATACTTAATAACTGACCGAACCTCCATTTTTTCAAATTCTATCTTTTTCTCAGACATGCTGATTTAAAAAATTCACAGTTTGATCACCGTTCAACTTATGGATGTCAAACTTTGACAACTTATTTATAAAACTTCATAGTTGTAACCATAGCAACCATATTCACTTTTCTTTACTAGAAACATTCAAGGCTAACTAGATATCAATACCCCCTAGTAATTATAACTATTTTTATGTGTAATTTGTTCCTTAAAATATCCTTTCTATAACATAAAAATTGAAAATTTGGGAGTTTTAATAAATCCAGAAACGACCATGCTATCGTAGAATAATATTACAATATACTGAGTGTTCTATCAATATTTAACAAACAAGTGCAATCGCATTTACAAAAATACTAGAAATTCATCAAAAACCGAGAGAATCGGCAGACTAATTATAAAATATAGAAATCCGCAACGCGTTCTAATAGGACAAAAATATACAGCAACCCTAGGGAAATGCGTAATAAAAATTCGTCTCAAGATTGAAGGATTCTTTTGATAACGTTTATTATCTTAAAACTTCACAGCTCATTTATTTTTAAAGAAATTATATTACAAGCATGGACTGTAGCCCTCAGATCCGCTTTAATTCTCTTGTAATTTGTTACAGTAAGTATTGTCATCAACTGTTGGCATCTTGCATAGCCCAAGAGTAATATACTTTTTTTTTACGAGAACTTGCAGGAGTAGGAAGAAATTTATACACAATTTGGTCATTGTATGTTCGCCAATTTAAAAAGAATCTTGTATTTTGACTAGCTCAGCTATTTATTGTCCTTTTCCTAAACGAATCATAAAGCCATCACAAAATCAAACGCAGACAACTTAATGCAAATCATTGTTTACTTTCTAAAGTTGAATTGAGAATGATTTGTATATAGTTTTCATTCAAAATATTTCTAGCATCTAATTATTTGACAAGCAGCTTTGCACTACACCAGTAAGGACGTTTAAGTTATATACAGAATTTGTTTACTTCAGGCAAGAGGTCGCAACATTGTTTTTAAATTTTCAAATATATAACACATTATGGGTTTGTTTCCAAAACCAAACTTTAAACAATATTGGTATATTACCTTGACATTAATTGTGGATCGGAGGTTTCACCGACTTCTGAGGTGTTGAACAGTCATCAAATGTATCTTCTTTTTCGAGTGCTTTATCTCTTACGAGACGCAGCGATCTTCTGGCATGACTGTGTTGCGCCTTTAAAGTGCGATAGACATAGAGGACCTACAGCTTAACGTGGGCTCCGCACCACGGGAAGTGCAAATACTTCTACTCCAGATAATATTTACTAGGCAGAATACCTCGCTGGTTTACCATTGGCTTGCGAGGGAGAACGACCGTTAAAAATCCGATGTTCCGATACTGAGAATTGAATCTATGACCTCCATGGTCGCCTCTGTCAAATGTATGTTTATAGACTATTATATCATAATTATCTTAATATTCACTACTTCTTTTACAGCAAGGAAGTGTAACCACTCATATGACTCGGGAATTAATATCGGCAGCTCGTTATAGTGCTGTGTACCCTTATACAACATTCATTCAGTTTCGTGGAAAAGCTTCAAATATTTCGGAATGTTTTAAAAAGTTTTGTCTCTGTATCTGAGGGGTTTTAGTTTTAGGTAATTTGCCCGCCACTACTTGCTGGCCACCGTTTACTCGCCACCAATTGCTGGATTGCTGATTGCTCGCTGGGAAAGCTGCTCCCGATGGCAGTTGCTCGACATTCGTTTGCTAGACAGCTAACTTGCTCGCAGTACTAAGTATAACTACACCAACGCGGAAAAACTACTTTATATTTTGTTAGGCACCTCCGTTTGTAAAACAATTTAACACATTTTGTTAGCTATAACTAAAACTTTTGTTTTTATTTTCAAATACAATAGATTTATTAAAGTTCTTGTAAAATTAAAATGCTGTTTGTGTTTCAATAAAGCAATTTTAACGATGTTTTGAGAGTTGTTATTTAAAAATAATTTTAAAATATACACAATACAAAAATCAGATACACTTCTAGTTAATTTTATTGGAACAAGAAAATATCACGTTATACGAATTCAAATACAAGAACAGGCAACTCTACTTTGGCTATGAACCTTCCTTAGAGGAATGCAAGATTTTGAGAATGGTCATCATCATATACTTTACAATATTTTATTTAATGAATAAATTGCTTGTCGAGCATCTGTCCGGCGGGCAACCGGCGTGGCGAGCAAACGGTGGCGAGCAAATGGTGGCAAGCAAGTGGCAGGACATGATCTAAGGAGTAGACCTGCGCAATATTATTATATTACATGAAGAGATCGAGAACCGCTGGTCTATGCAGTTCTGGCATACACGGTGTTTAAAAATTACCCGACAAACTTCACTTAACACCCTCTATATGTTTATTAAGATATTAATTAGGCTGTATTAAGGGATGCAGTGTTTTTGAATTACATTTTTTTAACAAACTAGGTTGCGTCTATAGCGCCAGTGTGATGGTAGCTCAGATGGTACAGCGCTCGCTTTCTGAGTAAAACGTCGATTCTGGCTTGGGTTCGAAACCTAAGCAGTACTATGCAAATTTATAAACATCTTGTCTGCAACCCACCACACACAATTTCCCATTCCGGCTTGTAACCATGGGATCTTAATAGTAAAAAACTTCTCTGGAATTTCTGTCGTTCGGATTTGACGTTAAACTGTAGGTTCCCCGTGTTTCTATCTTAGCGCTGAGGAGAAACACGTGGTAGACAAGAGGTCGATGTCCAGCAGTGGGATAAAAAGGTTGTCAATGTTTATAATGAGGTTGCGTCAATCTACGTAATAATGGTGTTTCACCAAAATTACATGATTTCAATATAATATAAAAGCGAAGAATAACACAAACAGCGTTTTGCTATTTAATAAATACTGTGCTTTATTGGTTGTAAAATACAAAAAAACCTCTTTAAATATAAATACTAAAATTCACAAATATTAGAGAGATCTTTGAAATTTGTGAATATGTAGTGATTTTCATGTAAACGTTTCCAATAGCTATTGCGAACTTTACATTTTTGCTCACAGCTTTAATTTCACTTATTATCGTAGGGCTAACATTAAAGACTATTTAAACTAGCTACCTGACACGCATCCACCTTTAGGTTATTTATATTTCACAAGCATGACCGTAAGCTTTACATGAGAATATTATGCCTATGTTTGGGATTATACTACTAAGACCAATCGGATTGATTATTTAAAGCAGAAAAATAATTACTTTTTGACTGATTGAAATAGGCAGTGCTTTCTATGTATACCTAAGCGTAATCAAAAATTATTATTGGGTTTTCCACCAAGATGACACCATTTTTAGAAATTGCTTAGAGATAATTAAAAAAGAACCTTTAACGTTGATCATTGCTTGGAACAATGTTCTCTGCAATACTCCAATTAAAAAAAAATCGTTTTCATGAAGAGTTCTCCTAAAATATTTAAAAAAAGTTGTGCATTTTGTCCCTCAGTTCGAATTAGTGCGGTATTAACACAAAAACGAAAAAATATGATGTGAGTTATTAAATAATTTTGGTTGAAATAAATCGATCTATTGATATTGTATATGAAATCATACATAGTGTTCCTTTTCTATAATGCCATATTAGCAAATATCTCGAAAAATTAATGCTCAATTTTTTAGTATTATCATGTAGTTTGCATAAAAGGTTTTACAAATTGTTCTATTCATAACAAGATCGTAATAGAGCACATTTAACTTTGAACAGCTTCTGTACAACTCCCAATGAATAGTACGAGGGAAACTCAAATACTTATCTACCTAGCCATGACAACAACGGCTGAGCGACTTATGCTATTAATGTTATATTTTTCCAAGTTTTTGACAGTTGTATATGCAATTTTGTTCAGATCTGCACAGCCGTTTAAAAAATATTGTGTTGTTGTATTCAAAATGAATGTTGTAAAACTTGAACAATGAAGGGTAATAACATTCTTGGCAAAAAGAAGGGATCGGGCCAAAAACTAACTATGATAGGATGATGGTGGTCTACGGAGAAGAAGCTCTGTCTTATTAGAAGGTTACATTTGGGGTAAACAATTTCGCTGGGAACGGGAATATGTCGTAGATGACTTAAGATGGCGCAGGCCTTCAGATACGACTCATGAAGAAATGTGCCAGAAAGTTGAAGCTATGGTGAAGGAGGGCCGACGTTTGAGAGTTGCAACTATATCTTCAGAATTATTAATTTCTGAAGGAAGTGTCATTACCATTTTACACGATAAATTAGGCTTGAATAAGAAATCAGCGTAGTAAATAACAAGGCTCTTAACTCCGGGAAAAAAATTGCACTGCCAACAAATTTGCGACCAACGTTTGTTCACTTTAGAGAAGGATTCAGAGTTTCTATCACGAATGGTGGCTGGTCACGAAACTTGGGGTCATTACTGGTATTCTGAGACGAAACGATAATCCATGCAAGGGGTCCAAAAGGGTTCTCCACCTCCCAAGAAATGTCGAACCCAACCTTTTACTGGGAAGTTAATGGTCACATTTTTCTGTATTGTTGATGGAATATATGCCAAACGAGACTACACTTACTGGAGACACTTATACCAAAACTCTAAAAAACCTAAGAAACGCCATTTGTGAAAAACGTCAACATTTGCGCCAAAAAGCATCTTGCTTTTTCATGATAATGCATGTGTCGACAAGGCAGAGGAATGTGGGTTTCAGGACATGATCATCCACCTTACAGCACAGATATGGCACAATCTGATATTCATCTGTTTAGGAAACTGGAGAAATATTGAAGAGGACGAAGATGTTATAACGAACTGAAACAGGCCGTCGATGACTACTTCGCTAGTCAGCCAACGGAATTTCATTCTGAAGGTATAAACCAACTTCTGGACAGATGGCGTAAGTGCGTTGATATATGTAGATGGATGTTATACTGCCGTGTTAACAAAAAACGCCTTAACTACAATTTTTTTCAAAATAAAGATTTTTATACCATATGAAAGAACACGTTATTCTGTACCTGTATATGTGAAGCAAAAATACCTTATCTCCGTTTGAATAGGAAATTATGACGAAATTAACTTTACCTCAAGTGCAAAACTTGCCGTTTTGTTATGGAAGACTGCCCTATCTACAATTGTTAATGCAAAATGCCTTAAGTTACAGAAAAATAACCTCAACTAGCATCGCAATCATGGACCATGTGAATCGAAAACGCCTCATCTGAGACGCGCGTGCGCATTATCTGTTTAGACTGTACTTGATTCATTCTTGTTTCAAAACGGTGCCGTGTGCAGTCAGTTTGGCTTAGCTTAAAAACCGGTAGAAAATATTACGTGCTAACGAACTTTTGTTAATTATTTGTGTTTAAATATGACAGAAAACAGGTGAGTGTTCTATTATATACTTTATTAGATATTAAATGCCATACCATATCACGCTTGCTTGTTATGATAACCACGTGGTCCTCTTACGTTAAGTCAATGTAAAAATGCCACTATAAAGAAGAAACTAGAAAAAAAACTAGAAAACAACTAAAACTAGCTTATGGTCACTGCCAATACTGTCACCCGCTGATTTACATAGTTGAAATTCTTAGCATCTTAAAGGAAACATAATAATTACGAACTATTATGTCTATGTATATTAATCTTTCAGAATGTCGAGAGGCCGAAAAATTCTGGAAATGGTGAAGATGCAAACTGCAACAAGTTCCACCAGAAATACTGATTTATTTGAAGAGTCGTATAATAACAAAAATTACCTTGATTTTATTAGGAATTTCGAACCGCAACATATGATTCTTGAAGATACCAGCGGCAATTATTTCGCCCCAAAATTCAATAATGATATTGTGACGTTGGAAAATGTAGTAGTAGATAACGGTGTTCAAGAGGAGAATCTTACTAATGTCATTTTATCACCACAACCAATAAATAATATTCATGATACCATAGAAGCAGTCAGTACAATAATACCATCTCATAATGGAAAACATTGCCAAGAAGGCATGAGAGTATACAATGAATCCATCATTCAAGATGATAATTATTATTGTACAAGCGAAGGTTATGAATTTCCCAATGAATTCATAAACCTCAACCTTGAAGATCATACGAATATCATCAAGGATATTGTGGCAGAAACTGATCTTCAGGAAAAAGTTACAGAAGATGTCGATTTTGAAGAACACCGAGAAGTTGCTCACGGATTTACAGAAGCTGAGAAAGATGTTCAAAAAGATGAGAACATTGTGAAAAATGCGGAAGAAACCCGTGAAATGCTGGTTGAAATTGGAGAAGCTGTCAAAGATAATGGAGAACTGGTCCTTGAGCAAACATCCGAAAATGAAGAAGAAACTCGAGCAGTGTTTAAAGAAGTTGGAGAAAATGCTGAAGACAATCGAAAAGTGATCAATGAGGAAACTTTGAATAAGAAAGAAGGAGGCACTAGAAATAACGAAAACAGAAGTATGTTATACACAAAAAAGGGGGAATTCCGTAAAAGAAAGAAAAGCTATGAATCACAAAGTGCCAAAAAACAAAAAATGCTAGAGAAATTGAGCCTTAACCATACAGTTTTGCCTCCATGTACAACAACATGTAAAAAACAGTGCTTCATGAAAATTGATCAGACAAGGAGGCAACAACTCAATGAAGAATATTGGAAGTTAACATGGACAGAACGACATTTGTTCATAAAAGGGAGCATCGAATGTACCGCTGTAAAACGCAGAACCATTGAAATTTCAAATAAGAGCAAATTAAAGAGAACTAACTCTAACGCTTTTTTGTTGAAAGATAAAAATGGGTCCTTGATTTCCGTGTGTCGAACATTTTTCTTAACCACCTTTGGCTACACCAAAAATAATAACACAATTATCAAAACATCATTATCTTATGAAAATGGTTCGATTTCTTCAAGAGTAGTTGACAAAAGAGGAAAGCATTCAAATAGAAAAAATGTAGACCGAGTATTGCTAGAAAAACATGTCAAGTCTTTTCAGCCATGCATCTCGCATTATCGCAGAGAGCATGCTCCACATCGTAAATATCTCCCCTCTGATATTACTATTGTAAAGATGCACAAAGATTTTACACAGAATTATAAAAATATTGATTGTTCTTATTATACATACAGAGCTTTTGTAAAAGATGTTATGAAAATATCGTTTACAAAGTTGGGTCACGAAGAATGTGAGCAATGTGAGATATTCAAGCAACACAACAATGATCATTCCGAAAATAACATGGACTTGGATAACTGCGCTTCGTGCATGAAATGGAATACTCATATCAAGAAAGCTAAGGAAGCAAGGAAAAGATATAGAGCAGATGCTGAGTCCACAGAATGGACTGCTACGAATATTTCTGTGTGTCAGCGGATCTCCAAAAAGTAGTAATGCTGCCGCGTATTGACACCTTCAAGCAGGTATTTATTACACTTTCTACTATCAAATATTTTTCCTAGTAATCTTTAATGTGTTTCTTTCAGGTATTGTTTACTCAAAGAATTATTGCTTTCAACGAGAGCTTTGTTGGAGTTGGGAAAATACAAAAAAATTTAGGCCCAGTGGCCGTTATATGGCATGAGGGAGTAGCTGGGCGAAAAAAGGAAGATATTTGTAGCGCATTCCATAAATATTTGCTCAACCAACGTGATGCAACATCCATCAAAATTTGGCTTGATAATTGTGCAGGCCAGAATAAAAACTGGACATTGTATTCATTTCTTTCTTATATAATTAATTCACCAGAAATTTCTGCAAATACAATAGAAATCTATTATTTTGAGCCAGGACATTCATTTATGTCAGCTGACAGTTTCCACCACCAGGTGGAACAATCAATGAATTCATATCACATGAATTCATCGCCAAGTTCAAATGATGGTGGGAAAGTTTACGACTTTAATGACTTTAAAAGTGCCATCGAGCAAATTAAGATGAAAGGTGTGAAGGCTCTAACAATGGAAATCAGTGATTTCAAGGACTGGAAAGATAACTCTTCATTGGCAAAGATTAAGAAACAATCACCGAGACCATATCTAAGCGATATAGTTAAGTTGAAATTCGAAAGAGGCAGTTTTAATATGTGGTATTCATGCGGATATGATTCTTCATACAAAGAACTGAATTTTTTAACTGCAAAATACCTTAAAAATACAATTGGGCCTAACTCAAGAACGCTTTGCAGAGGTATTACAAGGGAAAGGAAAGAGGGTATTTTGAAGAAATTATGTCCTTTGATGCCGGAAAATCGCAGAATATTTTGGGAGGAGCTATCAATTTCTGACGAAGCGGTTGACTTAACTGAAAATATTGATGACTAAATTTAATTTTTGTACGATTCCTCTTAAATAAGTACTACATTTATTTTATTTTGATTTTTTTGAAGTTTCTTGGTTTTGTTATGTGTAAAGTATTCATGAATAATTGTTTTAGAATAAATAATTTGATTAAACACTTTTTATTATTTCTTATAAATACTTACATTGATCTATCCAAAATATGTTTGATATTTATGTAAGTGAAAAACCCTATCTGAGACTGAGCAATGCGCATTCAAGTCGGCAAAGCTCTTAAGCACATTGTTACACAAGAACGCCTCAGCTGCAGATAAGGTGTTTTAAACCAACATTTGGAGGTAGCAACAACGCCCTATCTGCAGTTTTAATTAAATATTGATAAATATAGGCTCTAAGCCTCCCTAATTAAACATTTATCAAATTAAACTTGATGAAAATTTTTGTTTCAAAAGAATCAGATTGAAAATGTTCATGCTATGTATTCTAAAAGTTCATGGCTAATTGTGACATTTCTGTCTCCACTCAGATGAGGCATTTTCCTTTAACACGGCAGTATATTGAAAAATAAAATTATCATTTTTATGTCTCTTTTGTTTCACGGCTATGTAGATTAGCTTTTGAGTTCCCCTCGTATCTTATCTTAAACTAGACCGTAAAACTATATGAACTTATAAAAACCAATATCCGAAAATCCATAACCCACTTCAAATATTCAAAAATATCGGTATTCTTCTAACATTTAAACACACCTTCACAAAATTGCTGCAACATTCTGTTCAACTGATTTATTATTGATGTTTCTGTTTCCAGTCGAATACATCGACATCGAAGACGCAACAAATGCCCCCAGCAGCAAATACAACAACGCCAGGCTGCGAATCTGCGGGAAAGGAAAAGAATGCAATCAATTAACGACGCGTTCGAGGGTCTCAGAGCCCACATACCCACGTTACCCTATGAGAAAAGGCTCTCAAAGGTGGACACACTCAAGTTAGCGATAGGATATATCAACTTCTTGAGCGAGCTGGTAAGAGCCGACAGAAATTCTGCTTCCGGAGGATTCAGTGGTTTAAGCAGGAACAACCAGAGGGATGAACCCAAAAAGATTATCGTCAGGGGTAAGATTTGGTATATTTTAAAATTTTGAATTTGAAATAAATTTACTAAAGATATATGTGAAAAATAGCGGTAGAGTCCGAATTTAATTCACACAGAAGTTATTGTTATTATTTATCAAAGTTCATAGATAGCTTAAGGAAATCGGAGAATGTCCTGGAAATTCCAAATTGACTACAGTTTTTTTCATAGGCAATCCTTGATAGTATTTGCTTTATCTTCATCAAAATTAGGTTAAGGTAGTTGATTATGTGTCTCTATTGGGGAAAAGGTTAACTACTTAGCTAAGTTGGGATAACTTCGTAGCTATTCGTTATGCTAAACAACTATAATTGATTAGAGAATCTTGGCATTGTTCTGATTATAAGAGAATTAGAGAAATATTGACGCGCTGTTTGACAATCTGGTGTGAAATTTAAAATCTGAATTTACTTGAACCAATAATGGTGGTAAATAAGCAAAATTAGTTGTGCACTTTTGGTAAGATTAAAAGAGATGTTGTCCAAGAACTGTTTCTTATAGGCTATCTTATAGGCTAACTGCCTATTGTAGTAAGTCTTTTCATTTTTTTCTGGGTCTACCCCTTATTTTTGTTTTCCACAAAATTTCCATGTTGAGGGTTTCCAATGGCTGAATCTTTTTATTGAGTTCCGCTCGAATTTCTACCGCACCTATATTATTAACGGCTTATGTATATATTTTTACTTGGCATTCCGTCGGTAGATATTTGTTATGCCATATAGTATTGTCGACGGATGCATAGCTGAGTGATGGTTACTATTATAACAGAACATACCTTTCTATGCGAAATGGGTAAAAAGATAGGTAAAAAGAGTCTAGCGATCTATAGCGCGCGAAGCACTCTCGGGCTTCTTGTTGAAGTAAATGAGCAAGAAACAGGAAACATAATGTCCTGTGTAATTTACTCTCGATGATAAAGTAATTCAACTGTTGATATAGTTAAGTACAAAAATTTAAAAATACCGTAATTGACGAAAAGTGTTAGGACATATGGTAGATGTAGCAATAACGTCGGCCACGAATTGTTTACATTTGTGACGTATACCAAAAATATTTTCTTGAGATGCTTCACTTACTCCTAAAGGCCCTGTAAGCTATTTAGTCGTGATATACAAAATCAAACACTTAAAGTAATTGGAAGGCAAATAAACATTGCGATTGAGAGTGATATAGAAAAAGCTGAATTTGTGTCTATTGTCATCATCATCATCATTATCGTGATTCTCGTTTGTACCGTTTACGCGTTGATATGATGCGAGGCAAGGCTAAGCTAGTATGTGCTGCTACACAAGAGTGTTCGACTCTGCGCGTTACCTTGTTGATGCGTAAAATTGCTTAACCTGTCTAGTGTACGGTGTATGTGCGCGTGTAGAGCTTTATTACTTTTTTAGTGCGACCGTAATACGAGGATGCCATTAATTTAATCCCCAATGGCAAACTGAGGCCGGGGCTCAGTACCTACCACACAGAGAATTACTTACTCCCAAAGGCCCTGTAAGCTATTTACGTCGTGGTATACAACATCAAATATTTAAAATAATTGCAACGCAAATAAACGTTGCGATTGAACGTGATATAGAAGAAGCTGAATTTGTGTCTATTATCATCATCATCATCATTATCATGATCCCCGTTTGTATCGCTTACGCAGTGTCGAGGTGATGAGAGGCAATGTTAAGCTAGTGTGTACTGCTACACAACAAGGCTCGAGCCTGCGTGTTATCGTATTGGTGCGTAACCGTGCTTAACCTGCCAGATGTATGTGTGCATGTAGAGCCTTGTTACTCCTTTAGTGCGACCTTAGTAAGCGGGTGCCATTAATTTAATTCTCAACGGCAAATAGAGGCTGGGATTCAGTACTGACCACACAGAGAATTAGAAAAATGTCTGACGCCCAGAGCGATTCGAAACGGGAAACAAAGTTTAATTCTCTTATATCGGATACAATTAAGATACCAATTAAGAAAAAGCTTGAAATTGAAATTTCAATTTTACTGAGATGAGAAAATCTTTTAGATGCTTCACGAAGATACTAATAAAGCATTGAAAATTTACATCGAAGGGGTTATGACATTATGCGAATATGAGTAGTGTCTGTTCCTGACTAAAAACACACACTAAACAAAGAAATACTGCCACCAAGTTTGAACATAATTGCTCTACTATTTTCAGATCCGCGCAAAAAGGTAGACGTTCTTCGGAAAAATTGCGAGACGAAATATTTGCTGCACAACCCTCGTAGTTCGTCGCAGCAACGACACATGTACAGAAACAACAAATGGGCTCGATAATAATCCGCCAAAAGCGATCGGCAAATACGCAATGAATTGCCTTTCCAGGGATAAAAATTCCAGCGTGTTTTCTTTAAATCCGACACTTGTCGATATTGTGTGCACTCCACGGTGATACAACGATACGAAAGTACACGCGATGGAAACTCATCGAAAACATAAGCCGCCCCTGCAGTACTTGATTAATTCACGGTCCCCGTCGATGGAATTGGGTAGACCGGAGTCTAACGAAGATGGAAAGCTGGCTGAAAAACTCAACGCAGCGCGAACCTGGATTCCCCAAAAAGATTACACCACATAGAGAAATATGATGCAATTGTTCTGAAAGGAATAACACGTGCGACTTCTGAGAGTAAACATTTCCGAGAATTGTTTTTAAACGGCAAATCTAGCCTACAAAGGGAACTTTCAAGGCTTTGCGGAATTGGCCCCTCATAACTCAATCTTAAAAGAAAAATAACGAAAACTGTAATCGACATAAGAGCGGCAATTAAAATAGAATTTTAATTCCTATGAAGCGGCAATTAAAGTATGACCCTAATCCAGACAGAGTGGCACAATTGAAATAAACATAACATTTTTTTGCGGGAAATGCAATATCTGATTTTTCCGTAAACGTTGCCCGTGATACTTTCATTTATTGTCTTTGATCGTTACTAAAACAAATATAACACATAAATATCTTATCTTATTTATTGAAACCTACAATGGTTTTTTCCTGAATTAATAACCTGCTTCTTGACACAATACGGTACAATCGAAAAATAATCGAATCAGATAGTCATTATGCAGTTTACATTACTGGGAACGGTTTAAATAGCGTTCGACATTTAGACGACAATATTTAACAATAGAGCGTAATGCATAATTGATAATAATAACCTCATGCAAATTCATACATAGATAAACTTAATGGATATCTATCTTAAATAATAGTACATTAAAGAAAAAGTCGACTAATCTCATTTACATTTAATATGTGTTGGCCAGTAACAACTATCAAATTGCAACCGACGGAAAATTGACAACCGATTTTGTTTGCTGTAAGCCCAGTATGTAAGAAAACGTACGTGGAAATCGACAGCTACATGGTGTTACATCTTTTAAAGTATTTATTAGCAACTCTTTGCTAGATTTTAAATAGTTGTATGAGGTGTGTTCAATTGAAACCCATCTTTGCTAATAGCTCTATAAAAAATTTATTCAACAATTTAATTACAAATAATTACCGTCACAGTTAAGGCACCTGTCCCACGGTTTTACTAACCCACGTATACCCTGCTCATAGAATTCTTGTGGCTGCTGGTTAAAGAAGTGTTCCACAGCTATCTGTATTTCTGCGCCAGACTCAAAATGCCGACCTTTTAACGCCTTTTTTCAGCGATCCAAAAATATAGAAATAGCAAGGCGATAGATCCAGGTTATAGGGTGGATGCCTTAAAACCCTCTATTTCTTTCGTTGAAAATTTTGTTTTACCACATTAGCAACATGAGACCTAGCATTGTCGTGCAGCAAACTGACCCCACGCGTGCTTTCCTGGACGTTTCCGTCTTATTGCTTGATTAAGCTTGTTCAAAGTTTCATGGTACAGATTTGCATTGACATTTACTGCAGGTTCCTTAAACTCTATCAACAAGGGTCCTTCATGGTCAAAAAAAATGTTAACATCACCTTGCCTGCAAAAGAGTGTGCTTTAAACTTCTTCGGTCCTGGTGAATTTGAATGTTTCCACTGCATCAACGATAACTTACTGGATGGCTCGTAGTAATGGCACCAAGTTTCGTCACCAGCAACTATTGGCAGAAAAATGTCATCACAATTTTGCTTATAGTCTGTGAGGTGTTATAGAGATAAGCCCATTCGCAAGCATTTTTGTTCATTAGACAAGATACGAGGAATCCATTGCGAACAAACTGTAACCCAGATTACAATCAATACTATGGACAGATCCTACAGTCGCAACAACAATTTCTGAAATTTCTCTAATTGAATTCGAAGATTTTCCCTAATAAGGCTTTCCACATATGCCATATTGTTTTTGTTAATGCAGTACAGCGTGCACCTGGTCGCGGCTCATCCATAGTCCCCTCTTTTCGATTCTTAAATTTTCGGCACCATTCCTTCACAGTTGCTCTTTTCGATTCTTAAATTTTCGGCACCATTCCTTCACAGTTGGGTAGCAATACATGTATTTCCATACACTGCTTATATTCGCGTATAAATCTGCAATGGCTGCACACCCTCAGCGCATAAAAATTGTAGGACCGCACGCTGATCAAACTTGGACGGATTTTCAACAATAAACGCTATTGCAAATTCGAAGTTTTAAAATTCAGAATCAAATTCAAACGCCAGAAACTTATTAATGTGTTGCTTACAAATACTACTAACACTAACAAACGCCATTTGAATTATTGCGTTTGTTTTCAAGGCTAAGTTGATCAAATATGGGTTTCAGTTGAATAGGTAGGTTAACCACCCGAGTTGATTTTGGTATATTAATGTACAGATTATTTAATCGGTTTTTCCAAACATCTTTTTGCACTTGGCCATATTTTGTTAACTGGGAAATTTGCTAATCTGTGATGGTTCCCACCTCAGTAGCGATTGTTACCGTGTCATGAGTTCTAGTGGTGCAGAACCTACGGTTGTACTTCTTATCCAACAGAAGACTCATTGCCTTTCAAATTTTTCCCCGCCAGAAAAATCTCACCGACTTCAGTTAGGATCGGACCCGCGTCCCTTCGATCTATGGGCAAGTGCGGTAACCATTCGACCACAGACACCGGCTGGTTGTAATATTACTACCTTTAAGGTATTCCTTATAGTTTACTCTATTTCATTTTCTCAAATTTTCATGCCTGACCCCTTTAAAGAATTTTTTAAATCATCTATTATCAACAGTAACTGTTACAACAGGTAATAGTTCATTTAACTGTGATTATTCGCATTAAGTTGTACATTTTTCTTGGAACCCATTGTATGTGAAACGTAGAAGGTTAAAGTTTTGACAGAAAACAATGATTAGATTTCTGACGCTGGAAGCTATTGCTTCGAAGACATTATAGAGTGACTCTAAAATATCTATTGCACGAACGTAATTTTCCCCATACAGGTAAAATTTTGAGCAAAAGACGAAGAAGAAGAAAATCTATGAAAATGGAACCCAGGTTAGGACAACCAATACAATTGAATCCACATGAAAGAATCGCTTATGTTAAGAAAATGCTTCTTCTTAATCTTCGAGTTCCAATACTATAAATAGTACACAACAATGCCATATATTTTCCAGTACAGTTAAATAGATTCCGTATCGCCATTTTCATCCGTCAAAAGTGTCGGCAAAGTGGATGCAAACAAACTATTCTGGCTTTATTCAGCAAAAACGAAACATTTCTACCATTCAAGAAATGTCATTACCAACCATCTGCAAGTAAAATAAAGGCGTCAATTTTGTTGAAATTTCTATGAAAATTTTTTTATTGATTACTTGAAGGTGAAAACTACAATCACTGGTGAATATCATGCAAATGTGATATCGAAACTGCTCAAACAAATGCAAATGAAGGAAAAACATCTCCATAAGTTAACTGTCGAAGTCTGATTCATGACAACGCTTCCTCACACAAATTCAAAGCTATAGCTGTCATCATTCCTAAATGTCGCTTTTCTGAGGTTAGCCAGCTACCTTACAGCCCTGACCTAGTTTACTTACTTAAAAATACAAAGCGACGAACAAACAAGTGGAAGTAGCAGCCATTTGAGTTAAAAGTATTATTTCTAAAATATACAGAACTGTTGAAATGTCGTTATGAGAATTGTATACGTGTTAAGGAAGATTATGTTACAAATTTCTTCTTATAGTCGGTCTTGCCTATCTTATTTGTTGTCTAGGTGTATTATTAGAAAACTGAATTAGATAAACAGAATATAGTAGAATGTATGCAGATTTATACATATTTATGAAACCAATAATGGATTAATAACAAACACCTTTGCAAATTTTTCTGAAAATTGATCAATTTGAACCAATTACATTGAATTTCCCAGTAATCGATCTTCCTCTTACACCTTTGTTAAATTATACACAGTGTAGGGATTATGAGGATACAGCTGCTTTGCGTAACGAATTCTGATAGCCGAACAATAGTTCAGTCATCAACTACCATACCACTGATACCTAGGGGGCGGAATACCCCCTGACCCGAGCATAATCAATCTTGAATGGAACCACAAATAGGCAATAGCGCGGGGACCGGGCTGTGTAGTGCTTATTTTATGATATTATGGGACAAGTGAGAACGATTACCATTGTTTGCTCATATTAGTTTCATATCGCTTTATACGTATATGTATATAAAAGGGTTCCAGTTCAACACTTCTTAACATTTTTATAAACAATTAGATACTCTTGCATGCCAAATATTCTCCGAGCGCGAATGTCACTTCTCAGTTGTTGCAATGTGAGAACAATAGGTACTTTAGCGAAAACAATCAAATCAATTTTAACAGAAATCCAGATTTTAGATTATATGAGCAAGGCATGGCAAGGCATAATTTATCTCTTAAAGGGACACTCTGATGAATATTTATTGTTTACACTTTAATACCAACGCTTTATTACATTGTTATAATATGCTTATCCTATCAGGGTGTTGCACTTACCTTTTTATATTATTTTAATGTAGTGACTATCTATACATATTGAGTTCTTTACCCAGGGATAATAATTCTCGCATATAGGTTCAACCCTTACAAGAGACATAGACGCAATATAAAATCACGAAAAATATATTCTAGGTGGTCGGTGGTCTTCTAGTTGGGTAGCACCTAACATATACATTACTGACTGTTTCTGTATTTCTCGTTATTTGAAACATCTTACTTAAAATTTATGTAAATTTACAGCTCGATCTAATATTGTCTTAATCAATATTGATCAATTTAAATAAATTAAAGAAAATCTGATTTTGGTTGCCATGCTTTATGGTTGCACTAACCACTTTTAAGGGGGCAGGCTTAGCTGGCCCATCCTGTATGAATAACTTAAATTTCATTCATTAAAATTAAAATTATGGCAGATTGAGAGTGTAACGGGGTGAAAATGTGAAGGGTGAATTAAATTGCGAGTAAATTAGCAATCTCAAAACTCCACATTTTGCGTTCGGAAGATAAGAGCGCGGAACAACAAACATCTGGTAGCACCGTCATCCGAGGATTCGCCAGAAGCAAACGTTCCTTTCCCGTTGGAGTGGGAGCGCGAGTATCTCCGACCACCCCGGACTTTCCAGTATAAAACAACAGCGCAGCCCATTTTAAAATCACTTTTCGACTCTTATTTCCTGGCTCTTGAATTTATTCAAAAGTCAGAAATACCAGTCGTGCTTTTCCTTTAAGAATTGTTCTTAAAAGATCCCAGTTAAATATTCCGATCCTGAAAAATTAACCCAGTGAATACCGTCCAGATTAATTAAATCCGATTCATACCTGCGAGTGAATTAATTTTCCCAGTGTTCGCCGGTATTGCATTAACCGTTTACAAATTGTTACAGTTCCAGTCCGAGACTCCGTCGACGAGAATATCTGTCGCCCTCAACCGCAGGCAGCAGCGGCGAAAGTTTTACCAGGCCGGTCGACGAATCTTTTGGATTCGTATTACAGTTGTTTCACAGTGAAGTTGGTAATTATTCCGGTGCAACCTGCTTGGCTATTTTAATATTGTTTATACCCGACCGACCGATTTCCGTGTTGTAGACCTTTATATCGCTGGAAGGGGGAGTGTTTGAACTTTTCCACGGCGATAAAAAGCTCTGCCAATAAATTATTATAGCGTTTCGAATCAGTGTTTAATTGGTGCCGTAGAAACGTTGTAATCTTTTCTTTTACCAGTTGAACCCCCTGTATAAAGTTTGCCGTGAGTGCGGAGGAACTTTCACGCTCCGTTAAATTTTAATTTTTAATACCCTGTATACTTGGACGAACCGGAGTAGTTTCGGAAACCCAGAACGATACAGTCTTTAGACACAGAGGAATTTTGTGCAAGATTGTGAGAAACTTATACCGTATTTTATTTACGTAACGACCAGAGAAACTTTTGGCCGGCGAAATAAGATTTGCTTGACACTGTACCCGATAATTTTTCACTGTCAAAATTCACAGTCCCGTCCGAATCAGATTTATTAAACAGCGAAGCCAGGTTAAACCGAATTCGAACCAGATACACTGTGAAAACCGCGTAGTTTGAATTTTGTAATTCCAGGAAAGCTGAATTAAATTATTTCCTGTTTGAATCTGTTATTAGAGTAAAATATTCAT